>VMDO01002575.1:0-124222 GCA_007922755.1 Pedetes capensis | reverse complement strand
GTTTTACTTTTTGAGACAGGGTCTCGCTAAATTACACAGACTGCCTCTGGTCTCCAACTTGCCATCCTCCTACCTCCACCTCCCCAGCCACTGGGATTACAGGCGTGCGCCACCGCGCCCAGCTTGTTGTTGTTTTTGAAGAAAGCAGGTGACATTGGATCGCCAGGGCGCAGAGCTGAGGAGCAGGGTTCTTCAACCATTGACTACTTAGCAGGGGCTTTAGGAGTGGGTGGGACGTACGGACGGACATTCCCGCCTGCTCCATGTGTGAATTTGATGCACCTGAAATGCTCTGTTCTGAGCATGGGGATTTATCAGTGGGATCCCAAGGGCTGGCTCCCTGATCCTCCTGGTCACGCATGTCCTCAGCCATGTGGCAGTGAGGGTGCCCTGCCTGGGAAAGGACCCCGTCTCCCAAGACCCTTAACAGCTCGGCAGAAACTCAAACAACTCAACCAATTTCCCGACTTCAACAACTACCTGATCTTCGTCCTGACCAGACTCAAAACAGAAGGTACGTCCTCTGCACCCCTTCTTAATACCCGGACCCTGCTCCCTTCCCCATGGTGGCACCCTGAACTTTCAGCCCTCTCCCTCTAGATGAGCCAACCCGCTCACTCAGTGGCCTCATCCTCAAGAATAACGTGAAGGCGCATTACCAGAGCTTCCCACCACCTGTGGCCGACTTCATCAAACAGGAGTGCCTCAACAACATTGGTGATGCCTCCTCGCTCATCCGAGCCACCATCGGTGAGAGGGGCTGCAGGGGTTGGCATCTGAGGGCGCACTGGGGTCTGGCTCTGGGCCAAGCAACTGCTCAGTATGTTCAGGGAACCTCACTGGAGCATTCGCTCCAGCCCCCTCTGTGATAGCACTATTGCTACTGCTGTTGGACAGGGGAGGAAACTGAGGCACAGAGAGGATAAGGGACTTGCCCGGCAAGTACCAGAGCTTGGAAGCAAGCCAGACAGTGCAGATCTACGTTCTGGAACCACTCCCTCGGCAAACAGCCATTTTTGTTTTGGAAACAGTGCCTCGGTGTCCAGAATTCTGTGACAGATTCCAGGCGCTGTGCTGCAGGTCTAGCGGTTAAAACACTGGTTTGCGCTGCCCGTGTGGAGACAATCATTAGCTAATTCTCATTAGTAGTGATTCAGGTGCAGCGTGAATTAGTTAATGGTGCCCCAGCTTTTCTGACTCTTGGAAGTTACAACAGCGTGGTTAAGAATTAACTGGCACCCCTGGGCTATATATTGAGACCCTGTCTTAAAAACAAAACAAAAGTAAAATTAGCTGGAGGCATTTACCTTTATGGCCTTTCACTAATGATAAAGACCAACAGTGACCAGTTATTATCAACTTTTTTTTTTTTTTTTAATTTCTGTCAACTTAAAGTCCTCTTAAAAATTTTTGTTTTTTCTTTTTTGTGGTACTGGGGCATTGAACCCGGGGCCTCATGCATGCTAGACAAAGTGCTCCAACACTGAGCCCCACCCTCAACCCCATTTATATATTTGATTTTGAGACAGGGTCTGAATTGAGTTGCACAGGCTGCCTCTGGCCCTGAGTTGGTGATCCTCCTCCCTCAGCCTCCTGAGTCACTGGCATTACAGGTGTGTGCCGTGGCTACAAAGTCCTTTTACAAGGAAATTGTGGGCTGGGGGTAAAGTGAAAGAAAGTTTTGTAGAACTATTTTATTTATTTATCTTTATTTTCGAGATAAGAGTCTCAGTAAGTTGCAGAGGCTTTTTCTGGCCTCGAACCTGCAATCCTCCTGCCTCAACCACCTGAGTAGCTGGGAATACAGGCCGGGATCATGTTGCCAATCTGTTGTTGTTGTTTTTAGGTGCCATCAAGTTGTATCAGACTCAGCGACCCTCATAGGGTTTTCAGTGGCTGATTGTTTGGGGATTGCCTTGGGAGTGGATTGCCACGTCCTTCTCCCATTTTTGTGGTACTGGGAATCGAACCTGGGACCTCAGAGACTGCAGAGCAGTGCTCTGCCAACTGAGCTAAATCCCAGGCCCGTGCCAATCTGTAGAACTATTTTAAAGGAAAGGACAGATATATTGTTGTTCGGTGCTGTCGAGTCGGGTCTAACTCATAGCGACCCTGTGTACAATAGAATGAAACACTCCCCAACACTGTTCTATGCCCGGCACTATGTCTGCTTCTGTGCTATTCACAAGGTTTTCAATGGCTGAGTGTTTTGGGGGTTGTTTTGGGAATGGGCTGCCAGGTGCTTCTCCCATTTTTGTGGTGTTTGGGATCGAACCCAGAGTCTCAGAGAGCATAAAGCGGTACTCTACCAACTGAACTAAACCCAGTCCATAAAAAAATAAATTCAGTTAGCTAGGTGTGGTGGTGTACAGCTGTAGTCTCAGCCCTTGGGAGGCTGATGCAGGAAGATCACAAGTCCCCCGCCTGCCTGGGCTACATAGTGAGACCCTGTCTCAAAAAACAACAGAAGAGCCGGGCGAGGTGGCACACGCCTGTAATCCTAGCGGCTCCGGAGGCGGAGGCAGGAGGATCGCAAGTTCAAGACCAGAGGCAGTCTGCGTGACTTAGCAAAACCCTGTCTCAAAAACTCAAAAAATGGGCTGAGGGTACAGCTCAGTGGTTCAGCACCTGCAAAGCATGCCAGCGCGAGGCCCTGGGTTCAACCCTCAGTACAAAAAAAAGAAAGAAAAAAAAAAAGAAGAAAAAGAAAGAAATGCAATGAAGGCAATAAAGTAGTATTAAATTTGACTTGGATGCTTGGGCCTATCAGTAGTGCTGATGTCATGGCGTCCTGCCTCTATGAAAGTGACTAACTCTATAACAGCAATCCCAAACCTTTTTGGTACCGGGGACCAGTTTCATGGAAGGCAGTTTTTCCATGAGGGTGAGGGAGAATAGTTTCAGAATGATTCAAGTGATTACATTTACTGTGTAAATATAGACGGAGCTTTCTCTTGTCCACCGCTCACCTCTAGCTGTGCACCCTAGTTCCTAAGGGCCCATAGATCTGGTGCTAGAGTTGAAGACCCTTACTTTCCAGTACCTTTGCTGATCCAGCAGAAGGACCTGGACGTAGGGGCCTCATTTTAGGTGCTAGATTGCTCTAAGTACTGCTGACCCTCTGTATCTGCGGGATCACATCCGGGAATTCAACCGGCTGTGGGCTGAAAATATGCAGGGAAAAAATTGCATCTGTCCTGAACACGTACAAATTTTTTTTTGTCATTCTCTAAATTACAGTATTACAATGATGTACATAACATGGACATTGTGTTTGGAATTTTAAGTCATCGAGAGATGATGTTAAAGTCTACAGGAGAATATGCTTAGGTTCTATATGAATAGTACACCATTTTCTATAAGGGACTTGATTTTGGTATCCCTGGGGGGTCCTGGAATCAATCCCCTGTAGGTAGCTGAACTTGGACTAAGCCATTGCAGCCTCTCGATAGCCTTAGGAGATGTGTTCTTTCTCTCTTTGTGGTTCAGGCTGGCCTTGAACTCACAATCCTGCTGCCTCAGCCTCCTGAGTGCTGGAGTTACAGGTGCGTGTCCCCCCCAGGCTGGTGTGTGGTGTTCTTTATCTCCATTGAGGGCTAAGAGCACTGAGGCACAGAGTGGATAAGTGATGTGGCCAAGGTCAGATGGTGGACTGGGCCTCTACTGTGGGCTAGCGTAAATCCTCACAGTCCACGCATCCACTTTAGAGAGCACCTTTGTAAATCTTGTAATTTGGAATCATCTCAGAGTTGGTACTGGCAGCTTCTACCCTTGGGAAACACTGCCATCTAGTGGCATTGAGTGGCACCTGCATCGCCAGCACCCATCCTCCCTTCACATTGCCCTTGGGCCTCAGAGGCCAGCTGCATCTTGCCCTTGGATGTCTACCAGTCAAGTAGAATCCTCCTGCTGCCACTGTCTGACTTGTCCCCACCACCTCCATGCTCACCTCTCCCCCTCCGCCTTTACGCCCTTCTGGCTCTCTTCCTTTCTAAACACACTAGGCCTGCCCTCCTCCTGGGCCTTTGCGCTGGCTGATCTCTGGCCGGGATGCTCTTTCCCCAGGTACCCGGGTGGTTCCTTCCTGATCTTTTCTTCTCTCATGACTTTGCCAACATTTTCAAGCTGTCTTCTCAGTGAGGCTTGCTCTGACCGCCCAGTTTAAAATTGCTCCCCTACCCCCGGTCTTTGCTAGCCATCTTTCCTGCCCCACCCCCACCCCCGCACCCTCGTAGCTCTTGGCTTATGGCCACCCAGTTCTTCTGCTTATTTCTTTTTACCTCACAGGCTCCCTCCAGCCCCAAGGGCAGTGATTTTTGGGCTTGAGCCTGGGCTGTATCCCGGCTTCTGGAACAGCGCTCACGGGGAGGCTCAGGCTATTGTGCTGCGTAGATGAACATGACCTGTACCCATCTCAGGGCTGGGGTTGTGGCTCTGGCAGAGTGACCAGTACGGCGAGGAAAACGGCAGGGGGCGGTGCAGGGAAAGCCAGCAAGCCAGTGCTCCGCGGGGAGGGTGGGGGGCCAGGCGGGCCCTCACCCAGCCTGAGGCGGCGCCCTTTCCCCGGCTGCCCAGGCATTCTCATCACCACCATCGCTTCCAAGGGCGAGCTGCAGATGTGGCCCGAGCTGTTGCCCCAGCTTTGCAACCTGCTCAACTCGGAGGATTACAACACCTGTGAGGTAGGCGCCCCGCTGGGGCCCTCCTGAGCCTGGGTTCGAGCCAGGACCAGGCCGCACACCCACCCCTCCGCCCCTGTCCTCTCAGGGAGCCTTTGGAGCCCTGCAGAAGATCTGTGAAGACTCCTCCGAGCTTCTGGACAGCGATGCCCTCAACAGGCCGCTGAACATCATGATCCCCAAGTTCCTGCAGTTCTTCAAGCACTGCAGCCCCAAGATCCGGTGGGTGCGGCTCCCCAGGGTGTCCAGTGGGGGGCTTGGAGCAGGCAGGGCGGCGGGCCCGTGGGACCTGGGCGACCCCCGTCTCTGCCCCCTGCCAGGTCTCACGCCATCGCCTGCGTGAACCAGTTCATCATGGACCGGGCGCAGGCACTGATGGACAACATCGACACGTTCATCGAGGTGGGCCACCGAGCCGGGGGTGGGCAAGGAGAGGCAAAGGTCAGGGGCTCCGAAGCAGCGGATCCTCCTTTATTCCCCGCAGCACCTGTTCGCCCTGGCCGTGGATGACGACCCTGAGGTGCGGAAGAATGTGTGCCGGGCCCTGGTGATGCTGCTGGAAGTGCGCATCGACCGGCTCATCCCCCACATGCACAGCATCATCCAGGTGTGCACGCCCCGGCCAAGGGCAGCTGGCTGGCTGGGAGGGGGTGGGGGAGCCGCCGGCAGCCGGGCTAGGCCTCAGCCTCTACCCCTCGCCCCCCATCCCCCAGTACATGCTGCAGAGGACCCAGGACCACGATGAGAACGTGGCCCTCGAGGCCTGCGAGTTCTGGCTGACGCTGGCCGAGCAGCCCATCTGCAAGGAAGTCCTGGCCTCCCACCTGGTCCAGTGAGTGCTGCCTCTGCCCCGCCCCGCCCCAGCCTCTGCCCTTGCCTGTGCGCCGGCCTTGCCTTCTGCTCACCTGCTCTGTGCCACCGGCCGTATCTTAAGAATGTAGCCTTTTTTTTTTTTTTTTTTTTTTTTTTAGCAGTACTGGGGGTTGAACCCAGGGCCTCGCAGTCTGCATGCTCTGCAAGTGCTGGACCACTGAGCTGCACCCCCAGCCCATTTTTTCACTTTATGAGACAGGGTCTCGCTAAGTTACACTGACTGCCCCTGGTCTGAACTTGCGATCCTCCTGCCTTCGCCTCTGAAGCTGCTGGGATTACAGGTGTATGCCACTGCGCCCGGCTAAGAATGTAGCTTTAATGACTTAAGTAATAGGCAGAGAGAAAGGAGGGAACAGCCAAGGTTTCGGGGGTGGCTGGATGCAGGCGCCCAGAGGATGCGAAAGACATCCGTCTAATCTCTGGTCTGATCCATCTGTGCCAGCTTTTGTTGTAGATGTCCTTTCTGGATAATGCTGTGGCCTTCTAGTTTAGGACACTCAGAGGAAAGACTTGTCTGCCTTGTTTTTTGTTTTGTGCTCTCCCACTGAGCCGTACCCCCAGCCCATTTTCTGCTTTTTATTTTGAGTCAGGGTCCTGGCTAAGTTTGCAGGCTGCCTCTAGCCTTGAATTTGCGATCTTCTTGCCTCCACCTCCCGAGTCACTAGGATTACAGGCATGAGTCACCGTGCCCAGCAAGAATTCTCTCTTAACTTGTATCTTTTCAAGCCAGCCCTTCTTGACCAATTTGGATCGGTTGCCTGTTCCTGAATTAGCACTGAAAACAGGCAGAGGGTGGGGCTGGGGCTGGAGCTGGAGGGATGGGGGGCTTGTGGGGATGGGATGAGCAGTATGAGGCAGTCCTATCACTTTCCAACTCTGAGAGCAGCAGCCACCCTGCCTGTTTATTCCCCAGCCTGGGTCCATCTTCAGCCCCATGTCGGGAAGTCCCTGGGGACCAGGTCACACATGTGTGCCTTACAGTGTGCTGGGGACCAGGCGCTGCTCCAGGGTTTTCAGTGTATTCACCAAGTAGCCGGGTTTGGGTCAAGAGTTTACTGTGGTGCCAGGAGTGATGTGTCAGCTGAATGCTGTCGCATAGTCCTATCATCCCAGCCCTCAGGAGGCTGAAGAAAGAGGGTCTTGGAGTTCAAGGCTAGCCTTGGACACAGTGAGATTGTCTCAAAAAAAGACAAAAAAAAAAAAAAAAAAAAGCCAGGAGCTGTAGTGCATGCCTATAGTCCTAGCTACTTAGGAGGCTGAGGCAGGAGGGTCACAGGTTCAAGGCCAGAGGCAGTCTGTGTATCTTAGTGATACCTGGTCTCAAAATAAAAAGTAAAAAGGGAGCTGCAAGCATACAAGAGAGTAAGGGGGCACCTCTATGAATAATGTACCTCAAAATGCATATATGGAAATGCCACAGTGAAAAGCATGTCAGAATGAATCACATTAAGGTGTACATTAAAAATTTCCAATTAAAAAAAAAAAATGGAGCTGGGATGCAGCTCAGCAGTAGAGCACTTGGCTAGCATGTGCACGGCCCTGGGTTCAACCCCCAGTACTACAAAAACAAAAACCAAGAAAAGGTGACGTTACCTAGTCTCGGTGGCCCAAACGAGGTCGGGATAATTCCCCAGGGGGAAATGAATGGATGCAGGACGCACAGTGTGGGCATGCTCAGCACTTGCTTGGCATTACTCTCCGCTCCTCTCCCTCCTCCTTTCCAGGCAGCACCCCCAGCAAGGGCCCCGGCACCCCAATGAGCAGCCTCTCTCCCCGCAGGTTGATCCCCATCCTCGTGAATGGGATGAAGTACTCGGAAATCGACATCATCCTGCTCAAGGTCAGGCAGGGTCTGTGGACAGCTGGGCACGGGTGTTAGGCTGGGGTCTCCCGGCGGTGCTGACTGATCTGCCCGCCCTGCTCCCCAGGGGGACGTGGAAGAGGACGAGGCCGTCCCTGACAGCGAGCAGGACATCAAGCCTCGCTTCCACAAGTCCCGCACGGTCACGCTGCCCCACGAAGCCGAGCGGCCTGACGGTTCTGAGGACGCTGAGGATGATGACGATGACGACGCGTTGTCGGACTGGAATCTGCGTGCGTGGCTGACTTTGGGGGTGCAGCGGTGGGCCCGGGCCTCCCTTTGGAGGTGCCGAGAAAGAGGGGTGGGGCAGGGTGTGGTGGAGTGACTGTGATCTCTGGTCCCGTGGGTGAGGCGCAGCGGGCCGGGCCCCTGCTCGATGGGCCTGCCTGACCGCGCCCCGCGTCATCTCCCTCCAGGGAAGTGCTCGGCAGCCGCCCTGGACGTCCTCGCCAACGTCTTCCGGGAGGAGCTGCTGCCCCACCTCCTGCCCCTGCTGAAGGGCCTCCTGTTCCACCCCGAGTGGGTGGTCAAGGAGTCGGGCATCCTGGTGCTGGGCGCCATTGCCGAAGGTGAGTCTTCCCCGCCAGAAGCAGCCACCTGGCGCAGCCCCCATGCCAGTGGGAGTCTGGCACTGACCCAGGCAATGCGGGGCGATGGTGGTGGCCCTGTGGCATGAGCACAGCCCACTGGCCCGCCTGCAAACTGCTCAGATCTCAGTCCTCCCCTTGCCCATCCTGCGGGTCTGGAAGGGACCCCAAAGCCCAGCACGCATTCGCTCTCCTTCGTTCTCACAGACAGGTGGGTCTGTGATGCTGCGCGCGTGACAGCGGCCACCATAATGAAAGCTCCTTCTGCAGTGCTTGTCCTGCACAGGGCAGCCCAGGCCGGGGCACCACACAGGTGACCTTGCTCCGTCTTTCACTACCCAGTGGGTACTGGAGCCCCAGATTCATAGATGGGGACCTGAGGGTCACACAGACAGAAACCACTTGCCTACAGTTCCCAGGGGTGCATCTGGCCTCAAACCTGATCCCAGCTGTCAGGCTTCCCCAACAGAATTGGAGATGCCTGTTGCTGGTGGTTTCTCAGATTTGACGTAGCGAGTCCTAGTGTTGGCATAGTTTTCAGGCTCTCCTTGTCCTGTGAGGACATAAAGCATGAGCTGTGGCAGGACTCTGGCACCGGCATCGTGTCTGAACACCTCAGCACCCGGAACTATCTTAAAAATTCCCAGATATAAGGCAGCAGGAACCATCAACCTGGAGAACTGTATATTTTTTCTTCTTTTTTTCCCCCCTTTATTAATAAATGTTGTTGGGCTACAGTGTAATAAGGCTTTTGGCTTTTCCATTATGCAACTATTACATCGTTTTTGGTTACGCTTTCATCAACTTACATAATTTATGGAACTCTGATTAATATATAGTAAAAATTATATGCAACTATACTCCCCTGTTTTTTCCCATGTGTGTGTAGTTGCATCATAAAATTTGAGATTATCCTCTCCCCCTTATCCTGCATTATTCCCCTCCCCATTCCCCTTCCACAACCTTTGCTCCCCACCAGTAGGTCCCTCCCCCTCCTTTCTAGTCTGCTTACATTTTTCCCTTTTTTTTTTTTTTTTTCCAGTCCTGGAGGTTGAACCTAGGGCCTGGTGGTTGCATGCTTTATAAGTGCTGTAGCACTGAGCTGCACCCTCAGCCTGTTTTTTTACTTTTTGAGACAGGGTCTCGCTAAATTGTGCAGACTGCCTCTGGTCTTGAACTTAGGATCATCCTGGCTCTGCCTCCCGAGTCTCTGGGATTACAGGTGTGCGCCACCGTACCCCACACATATTCCCTTCTTAGATAAGCCTGATTATTTCTTTTTATATATCTACATGTATTATTTATTTTTCAAAAATATTTTCATCCTTTATATTATTTCTAGCTCCTAGATATGAGTGAGAACATGTGGTATTTCTCTTTTTGGGCCTGGGTTCGTATGCTTAAGATGATATTCTCTAGTTCTGTCTGTTTTGCTGCAGATGACATTATTTCATTTCTTTTTGACTGCTGAGTCATAATTCCGTTGTGTATATATTTCACAACTTTTTTATTCATTTCTCTTTTGATGGACATCTGGGTTGATTCCATACCCTAGCTATTGTGAAGAGTGCTGCGTTAAATATGTATATGCAGGTGTCCCTGTGGTATGACTTATCATCCTTTGGGTGTATTCCCAGGAGTGGTATAGCTGGGTTATATGGCAGTTCTATTTTTAGTTTTCTAAGATATCACCTGGGAAGTTTTTAAAATTTGCCTTTGGGGGCCTGAGGGTGTAGGCCAGTGATAGACTGCTTATCTGGCCTGTGTGAGGCTCCGGGTTCCATCTCCAGCATCAAAAGAGAAAAGCTGTTACTTATAAAAAGGTTTTGGGGTATAATATGTGATTCAGACCTCCGCTGTGAATAGGTATGTCACTGAGCATGCCGCACACCTCTAATCCCAGTATACAACAGGCAGACACAAAAGGATCGAGGGTTGGAAGGCCAGCTTGGGCTGCATACATAGGGAGACCTTGTCTCAAAAAACCAAGGGCTGGGGATATAGCTGAGTGATAGAGCACTTGTAGAACATGCTCAAGGCCCGGGGATTGAGCCCCAGTGCCCCACTCCCCAGAAGGGTATTTTATACATCATGTTATGCATGTGCACATGGTAGTAGACTCTATTACATGTATTATGTATTGATGGGAAAAGATCAGAAAAATTGACCCAAGGTGGTAAAGATACATCTGGTGTCTTTGATTATTGGGGTGATGTGCTCTCATCTGAGTTCAGTTTAAGTGAAAGAGAGATGTCTATGGTTTTGAAAAGAGGGCTGGGGGTGTGGCTGAGTGGTAGAGCAGTTGCATGCCCAAGGCTCTGGGTTGAGCCCCCTGGTACTCAAATATATATATATGAGAAGGACTTGAAATGAAAAGTATTTTCCGTCCATCTGGGTCATTCATTGCTGGTCCATGAAGCCCAATTAACTATGCAATGCAGGGTTTACCTTGCTTTCTTAGTTTTATGAGACAAGGTCTCCCTGTGTAACCCAAACTGGCCCGGAACTCAAGATCCTCCTGCCTCAGCCTCCTGAGTGTTGGGGCCATGGGTGTGGCTACCACATCTGGCTCCTCCCCTACTTTGAGACAAGATCTTGAGAGGCTCAGGTGGGCCTCTAACTCAATATCCTCCTGCCTCAGCCTCCTGGGTGCGGAGAGCCACCACTCCTGGCTGCAATGCAGGTTGATTTTTTTTGTTTTTGTTTTTTGTAGTACTGGGTGTTGAACCCAGGGCCTCGTGCCCGAATGCATTACAAGTGCTGGACCACTGAGCTGCGTCCCCGGCCCATTTTTTTTAGTTTTTGAGATAGGGTCTTGCTAAGTTATACAGATTGCCTCTGGTCTCGAACTTGTGATCCTCCTGCCTCCGCCTCCCAAGCCGCTGGGATTACAGGCATGATTTTTTTTTTCGCTTTTTGAGACAGGGTCTCGCTAAGTTACACAGACTGCCTCTGGTCTCCAACTTGTGATCATCCTGCCTCCTCCTCCCAGGCCGCTGAGATTACAGTCATGCACCACTGTGCCCAGCCAATGCAGGTTTTGAATTAACAAGTGCTGGATAAGATAATGCAACTGCCAGATGCCTTTCCCTACTCTTTCCCCTCCTGTCACTGGCTCTGTGGAGTGCCTCTGGGTTGGTTACTGAAATTCTGAGCCCCAGATTCCCCGTCCATGAGATGGGACTGTCCATATAAGGGTGGGGGTGCCTGGGCCCAGCTGGGCTTGGTCCTGCCCCAGGGCCCCACCCAACCTAGCTGCCCCTTCTTGTCTCCCGGTCGCTGCAGGCTGCATGCAGGGCATGGTGCCCTACCTGCCCGAGCTGATCCCACACCTCATCCAGTGCTTGTCCGACAAGAAGGCCCTGGTGCGCTCCATCGCCTGCTGGACGCTGAGCCGCTACGCCCACTGGGTGGTCAGCCAGCCGCCCGACATGCACCTCAAGCCTCTGATGACCGAGCTGCTCAAACGCATCCTGGACGGCAACAAAAGGGTGCAGGAGGCAGCCTGCAGGTGACCTTTGACCCCTCACCGCACAGCCACCCCCGCCCCAGCCATCTGGGAGGTGATGACACCCGTGACTGCTGACACAGCCGTGATCGCTGTCGTATTCGTACTGGCTGATCCCACGCGTGCCCGCCCCAACTGCCATGCCCCTCGGCGCCCCGCTGGCGGCCCCTAAGCCCCCCGTCCTGTCGTCCCTTCTGCCAGTGCCTTTGCCACTCTGGAGGAGGAGGCGTGCACGGAGCTGGTGCCCTACCTCAGCTACATCCTGGACACCCTGGTGTTCGCTTTCGGCAAGTACCAGCACAAGAACCTCCTCATCCTCTACGACGCCATCGGCACCCTGGCCGACTCCGTGGGCCACCACCTCAACCAGCCGGTGAGGCCCCAGAGTGGCCCGCCCCGCCCCATCCCCGTGCCCCTCAGCAGCCTGTGACCTGGACACATAGACGGACCCACCCAGGCCCTGCCCTCGCCCTGTTTCCAGTCTGGCTGGGGAGACAGCTATGAGACAGCGCCGTGAGTGCTGTGCTGGCGGAGCGCCAGGGCCCGCAGGGGCCAGGAGGCACCAGCCTGGCCTCCCAGGGTTGTCGGGAGGAGGGGCGGGCTGGGATGGACCGATGAGAACAACGAGGAGGGCCAGGCTGTGGGATGAGGCCTTGCAGGGTCCCCTGAGCCGCCATGAGGAGCGCAGACCTCACCCTCGAGGGGGCAGCCTTCTCGAGGCCCGGGCTGCCGAGCCCGCCCAGGGAGCCCAGCTTCCCGCTCCCTCTGCAGGAGTACATCCAGAAGCTGATGCCCCCGCTGATCCAGAAATGGAACGAGCTCAAGGATGAGGACAAGGATCTCTTCCCGCTGCTGGAGGTGAGCGGGCTGGAGCCCCCCCCCCCCAGCCCTTCCCGGCCCACCAGCGCTAACCTCCGCCCTCCTCCCTGCCAGTGTCTGTCGTCAGTGGCCACCGCCCTGCAGAGCGGCTTCCTGCCCTACTGTGAGCCTGTCTACCAGCGCTGCGTCACCCTGGTGCAGAAGACGCTGGCCCAGGCCATGGTGAGCACCCCGACTCCCCCGAGACCCCTGCTCTGCTGCTGCCCAGGCCCTGGCCTCCCCCACTTAGCCGCCTCCCTGCCACCCCTCATCTGTGTCCAGATGTACACCCAGCACCCCGAGCAGTATGAGGCCCCCGACAAGGACTTCATGATTGTGGCTCTGGACCTGCTCAGCGGCCTGGCTGAGGGCCTGGGCGGCCACGTGGAGCAGCTGGTGGCCCGAAGTAACATCATGACCCTGCTTTTCCAGTGTATGCAGGTGAGCGGGAAGGGACAACGCCCAGCAGCACGTGTGGGCCTCTGGGGGACTCAGGGCCCTGTGTGTCCAAGGGACATCAGGGGAAAGGAGCCCCTCAAAAAACCAAGTATTGATTATTTTAAAGAGTGATTCAAACTAAGACACAAATTTTCATGAATGCTGGGCATGGTGGTGCACACCTATAATCCCAGCAACTCCGGAGGCACGGGCAGGAGGATATTGGGTTCAAGGCCGGAGGCAGCCTGTGTAACTTAGTGAAACCCTGTCTTAAGATAACAAATACAAAAACGGGCTGGAGGTCCAGCTCACCGGTAGAGCACTTGCACTGTATGTGCAAGGCTCCAGGTTCAGCCCCCCAGTACTAAAAAAAATATAAAAAAGATCCAGCTTATTAAAAAAGCAAATGAAAAGTGAGGCACACCTGTAATCCCAGCAATTTGGGAGGCAGAAGCAGGAGGATCGTGACCTCAAGGCCAGAGACAGCCTGCATAATTTAGCAAGACCCTGCCTCAAAGTAAAAGAAAAAAAAAATTAGGGCTGCAGCCTAGTGGTAGAACACTTGGGTTCAACACCCAAGTACCGTGCCAAAAAAAAAGCAAACAGCTGGGTGTAGTGGCGCGTGCCTGTAATCCCAGTATGTGGGAAGCTGAGGGAGGATGATCACAAGTTGAGGCCAGCCTGGGCTACATTTTGAGACCCTATTTCAAAAATAAAAAAAGGGCCAGGGTGTACGTTAGTGGTCGAGCCCTGAGCTAGTGTATGCAAAGCTCTGGATTCAATCCCCAGTACGGCAAAAATAAATATTTTTTTAAAAAACTAAAAAGGGATTTAGCTCAGTTGGTAGAGCGCTGCTCTGCAGTCTCTGAGGTCCCGAGTTCAATTGCCACCACCGCAAAAAATGGGAGAAGGGCCTGGCAATCCACTCCCAAGGCAATCCTGAAACAGCCTTTGAAAACCCTATGAGGGTCACTATGAGTCGGATACCAACTCGATGGCACCTAACAACAACAAAAAACTTTAGTGATGGTTTCTCCCTCCAAATAAAATCCAAGGACTTCACCGTGGCCTCCAGGGGTAACTGCTGACCTTCCTGCCTCCATGCCCACCTCTCCAGCTACATGGATCTCTTCCCTCTTCCTGGAACCCCCCAGGCTCTTTCCCAGCCAAGGGCCCCTGTGCTGGCCGCTCTCTTTGGCCTGAACACTTCCTTCCCCAGCTCCTTCTCCTCCTCTAGAAGAGGCCTGGCCTTGGCTACCCCTTTCACCTTCACTTTGATTTTGTTGGTTGTTTGGGGTGTTTTTTGTTTGTTTGTTTGTTTTTCTCTTTTGCTGGGATCACAGGTGTGTGCCACCACACCCAACTTTAATTTTATTCTTTTCATATTCTCTTCTAAATGTGTTTTTTGCGCGCGCCCGCGCTCCCCCCCCCCCCCCCCCCCCCCCCCCCCCCCCCCCCCCCCCCCCCCCCCCCCCCCCCCCCCCCCCCCCCCCCCCCCCCCCCCCCCCCCCCCCCCGTAGGACTCGATGCCTGAGGTCCGGCAGAGCTCTTTTGCCCTCCTGGGAGACCTCACCAAAGCCTGCTTCATCCACGTCAAGCCCTGTATTGGTAAGCTGCCCACCGTGTCCTTCCCCCGGGACCCTGGCCTGGCCTCAGGTGATGCAGACTCGCCCTGGAGAGGACCGTGACGCCCTGGGATGTATTCGTACTGTCTGATGAGGCCTGCCCAGCCAGGTCCGGGAGCCCCACTCACCCGCTTGCCTGCTCAGCACCCTTCTCTCTCCCCACCAGCCGAGTTCATGCCCATCTTGGGCACCAACCTGAACCCTGAATTCATCTCTGTCTGCAACAATGCCACCTGGGCCATTGGCGAGATCTGCATGCAGATGGGTGAGTGCCCTGCAGGGGGCGGGCGCTCCTCCCTCCTTAGTGTATTCTCAGCTCTGACTGACAAGGCCGCTCAAGCAGAGCCTGCGATTGGCCTGAGACAGGAAGGAGGTGTGTGTTTCCCTCAGGGGCGGAGCCAGGTGGCTGAAAGGCCATCTATGATTGGTTTTTCCAAGGAGGGAGGCTGGAAGGGTTATTCTCATTGGACTGTCTCATGGAGCTCGCTGAAAAGCCCAGTGGGGTTGGTCTGTTGACTTTGGCCACGTCCCAGAGAAGGCTGGGCCCGGGTGTCTGGTAGAGACTCTGGAGAAGCATCCGGTGTTTGGAGGGAGTGGGCTGGGGAGCAGCCTGGGCAGGTGCTTCGTGCTTTGTTCACTGGGTGGCTGTGGTTGGCCGATCTCTGGGTGGAACCGGCGTCGGGCAGTGAGCACAGCTGGACCCCTGGCCGAGCTGGTGGAGTGGGTGCGGGGCTGACTGGCTGGTCCCCTAGGGGCAGAGATGCAGCCCTACGTGCAGATGGTCCTCAACAACCTGGTGGAGATCATCAACCGGCCCAACACGCCCAAGACCCTGCTGGAGAACACAGGTGGGCGCCAGGCCCGGGCTGCCCGCCGTGCCTGCCCCCTGGAGTTGGGGTCCTGGGCTGGGAGGGAGGTCACTGAGGGACTTGGGAAAGAACCAGGGAGGATTCGAGAAGCACCTGGAAGGGGGTTCCGGGAGGAGCTGGCTTTGGGGAGACCTGGGAAGAGACCCAGGTCGGGAGTGGGGGAGACCGTGGCTGGGCCTATAGCTGGGGGCCCAGGTCAGCCGCAGGAGCCGTTTCCCTTGGGGCCCGTGGGGCGGGGCTCGGTGCCTCGTGCCAGAGGCCCCGCCACGTACCGTCCCGGGGCCACTCGGGCTTGCAGGTCGCCTGACGAGTCCCTCTGCCATTCCAGCCATCACCATCGGCCGCCTGGGCTACGTGTGCCCCCAGGAGGTGGCACCCATGCTGCAGCAGTTCATCCGGCCTTGGTGTGTGCCCGCCCGCGGGGGCCTGCCGGGCGGGGGCGGGGGGGAGGGGGCGCGACAGGCAGGCCCGACCCCGGCTCCCTCTGGGCTGTGCCCTCCTCGGCCCGCCCTGCTGGGCGCCCGGCCTCGACCTCCCCTGACGCGCTGCCGGCCCTCCCGCAGGTGCACGTCCCTCAGGAACATCCGCGACAACGAGGAGAAGGACTCGGCCTTCCGCGGCATCTGCATGATGATCGGCGTGAACCCCGGGGGCGTCGTGCAGGTTGGGCCGCGGGGCTCAGAGGGCAGGGCGGGGGCTGGCTCGGGCGGCCCCTCACGTGGGATCCGTCACATTTCAGGACTTTATTTTCTTCTGCGACGCTGTAGCCTCCTGGGTGAGCCCCAAGGACGACCTCCGGGACATGTTTTATAAGGTGAGGCGCCTGCCGGCCCCAGTGGCATCCGGGGAGGGGTCAGGGCAGCGACGGGGGGCCGTGGGCGCGCGGAGGCCGCAGGCTCCGGCTGGGTCCCCGCCTCACCCCCCACCCGTCCCGCAGATCCTCCATGGCTTCAAAGACCAAGTCGGGGAGGAGAACTGGCAGCAGTTCTCGGAGCAGTTCCCCCCGCTGCTGAAGGAGAGGCTGGCGGCCTTCTACGGGGTCTAGGCGAGCGCGGAGGCGGCCAGGTGAGCGGGCCTCCGACAGCCCCGGGCCGCCCAGGGCGCCCGGGGGCCCCCAGCCCTGACACCCCGCCTCTCCCCTCCAGGTTCCTGTCTGCGTCGTCGTCCGAGGGATTGCTGGGGAGCGCACTGCGTCCAGAAGTCGCCGTGCCCTGGTCGAGGGGGGTTAGGGAGGAGTGAGTGGGATCCAAATCCAGACGCCTTCCCCGTCGGTCCGTCCGTCCACCTGCCCTACCGGGCCTGGCAGGCCGATGCGTGGGCAGGCGGGTGGGGCCTCCACGCTCATCCTACACACAGGGAGGGGGGGTGGGAGTTACTGGCAGGCAAGGCCCCCCCCGGGGGTCATCTCAGGCAGCCCAGCTGGGCCCGCCGCGTTGGGAGGGAGAAATCCACACGGCCAACGGAGCCAGGTTTTGGCTGCGGACGAGGCGAGGGGATGGCAGGCGGGGAGGGGGGACCTTGTAGAGACGCGTACACTCGCACGTACACACGTGGCCACACGCATGTGCGGGCGCCGCAGCCAGCCAGGCTGAGCTAGCCGCCCCACCATTTCCCCGACTGCATGGAGACAGTAGAATTAGTGAACCCCGAGTTAAGCCGTACGGCCTTCCGTGTAACCTGCATCTAGAGTATAAGAAGCTTCCGCTGTTTTGCCGGAATTGGCGGTGATTGGGGAGGGCTGGGGGGGTTAGGGGGCCTCAGCCGGGACCCCAGGGCGGGGGGAGGAGGGCGACGGCCACCTTGGGGCCGCCCTGTCAGCACATGCACACTCTGGATCTGCTCCGCACACTTCCTGCCCGCTTCCTGGCGGCTTCAGCCAATGTGTCCCCAACCTCATCTTGTCCTCTCCCAGCCAGCAGAATGGGGACGGGCGGAGCATCTGGAGCTGGAGCTGGCCTGAGGTCGCCCTGTATCCATCCTTTGTGCTCCGGTGGCATCTGGAAGCACTGGTTTGGGACCCTTTTCCCCAAAGAGAGGTGGGGGCAGCCGGAGCTGTGGCACGTACCCCCTGTGTCTCCCTGGAAGCAGCCTCAAGGGCAGTCGGGTCCTCCGTGCTCCTGAGACCCCTTCTCAAGGGCCGAGGCAGGGGCATTTAACTGGTGACGTCAGAGGACGGAGTCTCACTTACGCCATCTGCACAGAAGTTCCCCCAGAGCTTGTGGGAGGGGAAAGGTGGAGCGCCCCCGCCCTTACCTTATCTTTCTGGGACTTCCTGTGCGTCACAGTGCCCAGCGCATTAAGAGAGCCCACCAGACTGGGACGCTGATTGTAGAGAACCTTGGAGAGATTTGCTGGGGATATGATCAAGGTGGGAGGGGTTCCCCTAGAGAAGGGGGTGTCGTTATTTCTGAATTGGCCGGGAAACCCGGCCCTGCAGTTTCCCTAACATTTCCCTCCCCCCTCTTTTTCCTTCCCTGCTTTCTACTTCATTGGGGGGCCCTTACGGTTTGGGGTTTGACTGGAGTCCTGCATCCCAGGGCATGCTCCATCTTGCCTTCCAGGGCCCTGGACCCCGTCCCTCTCCTGGCCCTGTGTCTTCTCTCAGACAGGGCCAGGCCCTGCCTCTATTCCAAGGGGCATTTAGTGCACATTCCATAACTCAGCTAGTGGTCCTCATCGCCTCCCCCCTGAAACTCGAGCAGGTCTCTGGAAAACATTTGTTTAAAAAACAAAAAACAAAACAAAAAAAAATTATTCTTTTGGGTACCATTTAGCTTTCTGGAATTCCCAATTCTTGGAGCATCCTCTGCTGGGTCTTGGGGTGTGCAGATGGATTAGCTGGTTTATGGGATTGGTAACCCTCTCTCCACCCAAGGTAGGGGGCTCCAACACCTTCAGGGAAGGGGAGCCTGATTCTTCTAGTTTTCTTTCTTTCTTTCTTTTTTCTTAATTTCTTTTTTTTTCTTTTTTTTTTTGTATGAAAGCTATTTAAAATTTTAATTTATTTTTGGTTGTTTTTTTGCACAACGAAATTTCAGCTTCTTAACCTTCTTCCCTGTCTAGGGCTGCGGACACAGACTGGCCTTGATCCGCAGTCCTCTTTTCCCGAGTCCCTCTTTCCTGCTTCACCCTCTTACCCCTGCGGGCTCCCGGGTCTGTCCATTTGTTACCGTGCTGTGCTGGGGACTAGCGCCAAGGTGGCGTGAGATTCCACTTGTGTAGAACTTTGTTGAGTAAAGATCAGTTTCTTGTGAAACCTTTGGTCTCTGGTTTTCTATGTCCTTGACTTCGATGGTAGAGAAGTGAAGAGGCAAGTCTGGGCTGCCTTAGAAATGGGGGTGAGAGCCTAGCCCAGTGGCGCACGCCTGTAATCCCAGCGATTTAGGAGGTGGAGGCAGGAGGATCACAAGTTCAAGACCAGAGGCAGTCTGCGTAATTTAGCAAGATCCTGTCTCATGTAAAAAAAAAAATGGGCTGAGGGTGCAGCTCAGTGGTTCAGGACTTACAAAACATGCGAGTGCAAGGCCCTGGATTCAACCCCCAGTACTGGGGGGTGGGGAGAAAAGAAAGAAATGGGTGTGCATGGTACTCCAGTCAGGAAATTACTGAGAGGCCACTGAAGAAATAACCATTAATTTGGCACCCTGAGCTTGCTTTTTTCCTTGTAGAATTGAAAGGTGAGTGTGAAAGAGTGGAGATTAAATGTGTAACAGGCAAGCTGGGCCAGGGTGTGGTGGTACATGCATTTAATCCCAGCGCTCAGTAAGCTAAAGCGGTATGATTTCATGTTTGGTCAGCCCAAGGCTGCAGAGTGAGTTCCAGGCCGGCCTGGGATCCATAGTGATACCCTGTCTCAAATGTACAAAAACATCAACAAAGTGTTCATATGACATGAAATTTGTAAAGTGTTCTCTGGGACTGACTTACAGCGCACTAAAGGGCTACATGCCACACACAAAACCTAGTTGGGAAAAGCTTTACAGCATTCTGTGGCAGATTTAGCAGCTTTGGATCAAAGAGCAGCCTAGAAAATTTTGGAGGTTATTTTATTTTATTTTTCTATTTCGAAACATGCTGGCCTCCAATTTGCCATCCCCCTGTCACTGGCTTCTGAGTGCTAGGATTACAGGCATACACTACCACGCCCAGTTTGAAGATGCTTCTGTGGGTAAGAATTGCCAGCACGGTGGCGCATGCCTGTTAATGCCGGCAACTCTGCAGACAAAGGCAGGAGGATGGCGAGTCTGAGGCTAAAGGCAGCCTGCGTAATTTGGGGAGACTGTCTCAAGATACAAAATTTGGGGGAAAAAGGGGGGCTGGGGTGCGGCTCAGTAGTAGAGCGCTTGCAAGGTATGCACAAGGCCCTGGGTTCAGCCCCAAGTACTGAAGAAGAAAAAAAATATTTCTTTTTGAGGTACTGGGGGCTGAACCCAGGGTCTCGCACATACTTTGCAAATAAAAATGCTCTAACACTGGAGGGAAAAAGGACCTGGCAGTCCACTCCCAAAACAGTCGGCCACTGAAATACCTTCATAGGGTCGCTGAGTCGGACCCGACTCGGTTGCACCTAACAACTAGCACTGGGCTGCCCCTACTGCCCCTTTTACTTATTTATTTATTATTTATTTATCTTGAGATGGGGTCTCGCTAAATTACAAAGGTTACCTCCGGCCTTGAACCTGCGATCTTCTTGCCTCGACCTCCCTAGTCGCTGGGATTAGAGGCGTGCGCCACCGCGCCCGGCCAATCTTTAAGAGCGCTCGGCTCAGCACTGGCCTGTTGTTTGGGGCCGTGGAGTCGGTGTCCGACTCACAGCGACCCTACGTACAAGAGGCGAAACCCTGCTGTCAGTGCTTCTCTGCCGTTCATAGGGGTTTCAATGGCGGCGCCGGCCTGCAGGACACGTAAATATGAGCTACAGGTGCCGGGGAAAGAAAGAAACAGCCCCAGCTTGCGGAAGCAGGCGCCAGACAAAACTGGCTTCTGCCTCAGCGTCACCAGAGACAGTTGTAAGACCGGAGCCTGGAATCTGCACAAGACGCTACCAGAGAGCGGGCCTCCCGTGCGCACCCAGTTTCCCCGCGAGCCTCGCTTCCTGTCGGCCCCTAAACGTCATCAGGCAGCGCCGGAAGTGCCCTCGCGCTGCCTAGGCGACAGGACGCGGGGCCAGCGGCTGACAGGGCCCGGCCGGCCGCGCCCACCCGCTCGCCATGGAGCTTCCTCCGGGGCCGTGCGACGACCCTCGCGCCTGGGACGACGACTCGGACCCGGAGCCGGAGGCCGACCCCGACGCGCAGGCCGAGGCCTACGTGGCCCGCGTGCTCAGCCCGCCCAAGCCGGGGCTGGCGCCCCCGCGCGCCTTGCTGCCGTCCACGCCCGCCGCGTCCCCGGGCGCCCCGGAGCCGAGGGCTGCGTCCAAGGTCCAGACTGTGGGCGTGCCGGGCCTGCTGAGCCTGCCCCCCGAGCTGCTGCTCGAGATCTGCGCGTACCTGGACGCGCGCCTCGTGCTCCACGTCCTGCCGCGCGTGTGCCAAGCGCTGCGCGACCTCGTGCGTGACCATGTCACCTGGAGGCTACGCGCGCAGCGTCGCGTGCGCGCTCCCTACCCAGTGGTGGAAGGTGCGCGCACCCGGGGGCCCGGGACGTCCGCCCAGGTCAGGTCTGGGGTGGGTAGAAAGTACTTGGCGTGCGGTGAGCGTAGCTTCTGAGGCAGGTTTAATGGCTGTCCTACCTCTGGTTGGAGAGTAAGGTGGTTACCGGTGGTGTCAAAGTCCCTGAACTAGAAGCGGAGCAGACAGAAGACACTAAGGTTCTTGAGGCCGCTGTAGATGGCGTCCCTAACCTTGGGATTCAAGGATTCTCAGGTCTGGAGTCTGCTGGTACCAAGGCCTTGACCCCTGGTTGGGGCATAACACTGGCATTTGAAATGCTGGGCTGTGCTTAGGGCTCAGAGTTAAGCCCACGAATCCTCAGGCTCTGGGTTTAGCCTAAGGCTGAGGCAGTAACGTGTGACACCAAAGCCCTCGCCCCCTATAGCCTTGACACAGGAGTGAGGCAGTAGCTCAGGGTCCAGAGCCTGCAATTCTTGAATTAGCCTAGGGTTTGAAGGCTGGGATCCTTGATACCAGCGACCACAGATCCTCAACCCCTAGGTCCAGCCTGTCATCTGAGGCAGGAGCTGGTGGGTCACTCCTCCTGCCCCTGAGTTCATTGGTCTCTGGGGGAGAAGACAGCTTGGAGACCTTGAATCGGGATTGTTGATCCGGAGATAGTGTTAATCCTGATACTGTTGGGTCCCTCAGGCCCTTGAACCAACACGTGTAACGAGCTGGGTCGTTCATTCTCCCAACCTGATGGCTTTGATTCTGTAGAGGAGCTGGGATTCTCCAGTGTTGCCATCTGTCCCTCTGTCAGACTCTCCTAAACAGGGTTGATAAACAGATGCTCAGGCCCCATCCATATCATTGAATTTCTGTGCCGGGGGCTTGGATGCTGCATCCCTCTCCCCGCCCCCCCTCTTATTTACTTATTTATTTACTTATTGTTCCAGGGAAGGAACCCTGGGCCTTGTGCATGCTAGGCAGGTGCTCTGCCACTGAGCTGCACCCACAGCCCCTTGAATTCTGTGTTTTGACAAGCCTCCCTGGTTGGCAGAGTAGTCTGAGAACCACCTCCCTCGATCCGATTCAGGTGGCTGACACAAGAAAAGCTGGTTGTGAAGCCCCAGCCCGAGGACTGAGGGGCTGAGGTCGGACCTCAGCCAGGGGAGAGGCAGGACCTCCATTTCCTGAGGCCGCTGTCTGCCAGACTTGGGTGACGGGATGAGGCTTGGCAAGGTGGTCCTGAGCTGGGCGTGGTGGCGCATGCTGATGATCCCAGCACTTGGCAGCAGAGGCAGGAGGACTGCTGCAAGTTCAAGTCCAGCCTAGGCTACGTAGCGGGTTCCATGCAAGCTGGGAGTACAGAGTGAGACCCTGGAGAGAAAGAGACAGAGACAGAGAGAGAGAGAGAGAGAGATGGTCTCGAGGCCCCAGTTTTTGGACGCTACAGTGAGGAGTAGTCCTAGCCCTGCCTGGGAGGTGGGTGGGCAGAGCCTGGGTCAGCTTGCAGCTAAGTCAGGCATCCAGGTGGGATTGGGTCTGAGTCTGGTGTGATTTGGGCTCCCTGGAAGCGGGGGCCAGGCTCCCCCAGCCGGTGCCCACAGAGACCCTGCCCCTGGTGCCCCACAGAGGAGGACTTTGACTGGCCAGCGGCATGCATTGAGCTGGAGCAGCACCTGGCCCGCTGGGCGGAGGATGGGCGCCGGGCCGAGTACTTCTGCCTGGCAGACGGGCACTTTGCTTCCATCGACTCAGTGCTGCTGCTCCAGGTGAGAGGGGCTCGGCGGGGGCCAGGCACGGGTGGGCCAGAGGGCCCCCCCCGCAACATCTCCTTGCCCCCCTCCCAGGGTGGGACGCTCTGCCTATCAGGCTCCCGAGATCGCAACGTCAACCTGTGGGACCTGCGGCAGCTGGGGGAGGAGCCCAGCCGGGTCCTAGTCAAGGCCCTGGGCTCCCAGCACAACAGCACCCACAAGGTGAGGGGCCCCCGGGGGGAGAAGTCGTGAGGCCTGGGTGGAGTGCTTCGGCTATGGGGCCAGGTTTGGGTGCCAGGCTGCGTACATATGAATCTCGTTCTGCTACCGTTGGTGTGGCTGTCAGTGAGATGCGTGTCTTTGGTGGGCCTCAGCTTCCACTTCTTTTTGTTGTTGTTTCTGGTTTTCTTTTGTTTCTTTTGTTTTCGAACCCAGGGCCTTGCGCATGCTAGGCAGGCGTTTTGCCAATGAGCTACACCCCCAGCCCTCTGGGGCTTTCCTTTTTTTAGACAATCTCACGGTGTAGCCCAGGCTGGCCTTGACCTATGGATCCTCTTGTCTCAACTTCCCAAGTGCTGGGATTACAGGTGTGCACCACCATGCCTGGCCGTCCATTTTCACTTGTGTGGGGTGGACAGTTAGAATGAGGATGGAGATGAATTACGCACTAATGTGAATGTGCATTAATCCCAGGCTCCGGCACACAGTAGGTGCTCAATAGATTGATTGTCAGATATGCCTCCAGAGGTCCGGTGCAGAGCAGTTACAAAGCTGCCCTTGAAATGAACCAGCCGCCAGCGTGACTGTCCTCTTCTGAGAAGTGGCCGACAGGGGGTGCTTCCACCAATCACTAAGGTAGTCTGGGAACACGGCCAACAGACTGGGTGCCAGGTTCAAATCCCCACTCTGCTATATCCTGGCTGTGTGACCTAGGGTGGGAGACACAGCCTCTCTGTGCCCCAGCTGTATCATTTCTAAAACACGATGCTTTATAACACTTGCCTCAGAGGGTTGGTGAGGAATGAGTTTACCAGCTGCCAGCACTCTGCACACATTAGCTGACTGATGAGGCAGGAACCAGTTGCTGCCCATTTTGCAAATGCAAAAGCTGAGAGGATGTGATTCATCAGGCCGGGGAGTGGCAGTTATCCTTCATCATATTGTCAGGAGGCACCAAACACCACCACAACCTGACTCAGAAGTGTTACTGGGACTGGGGCGTGGTACTGCACACCTGTAATCCCAGTGACTCAGGAGACTGAGTCAGGAGGGTTGTGAGTTCAAGGCCCGAGGCAGCCTGTGGAACCTAGCGAGAGACCCTGTCTCAAAATAAAACAGTAAAAAGTGGACTGAGAGTGCGGCCTAGTGGTGATAGAGTGTTTGCAAAGTATGTGCAAAGCCCTGGGTCCAACCCCCCAGTATGAAAGGAAGGAGAGAAGGAGGAAAGAAAGAAGTGTTGTGTTATTAGGGACTGTGTCGGGGCGTAGTTTAGTGGTAGAGCCCCTGTCTGACATTCTTGAGGCCCTAGGTTCCGTTACCAGCACCTGCCACCCACCCTCAAAAAAGAGAAAGAGAAATAAATGTCACGGGGTGGGTGGATGTCAGGCTCTGGGCGCAGATGGACCCAAAGGCTCAAACCCTAACCTCACCCGAGTTTGGACTTTCTCTGGGTTCTTGGGTGCTTCCTTCCTTTCCCTGACCCTTGGTTTTGTCATCTGAATGGGATGATCACGTGGAGCCAGAGTTGTGTGGTGGGCTAGTGTTTTTCCAGGCAGACATTAGGGAAGAAAAGCTGTGTGGCTTCGGATGAACCTGTTGACCTCTTTGAGCCTTATCTGCAAAACCAGGAAGGTCTCAGCCTGGGGGAAGAACAAGCCCTGAGCCCCTGTGCAGCTGATGAGGTGGGGAGCTGAGCGTGACCTCAGTGTCCCGTCCCGCAGGGCTGGGTGTGGTCGTTGGCGGCACAGGACCACCGCGTGTGCTCTGGCTCTTGGGACAGCACTGTGAAGCTGTGGGACATGGCGGCTGATGGGCAGCAGTTCGGTGAGATAAAGTGTGTGAGGGGGCCCGGGAAGGGGGCCTGGGTGGGTAAGGGCCCCGCCTGCCTGTCACCCCAGCCCTGTGGTCCGTGTGTCCTCAGGGGCAAGGCGGCCGTGCTGTGCCTTTCTTACCAGCCTGACATCCTGGTGGCTGGCACCTACGACAAGAAGGTGACCATCTATGACCCCAGAGGTGTGTTGGGGATCCCGGGGTTCCAGAGCCATGCTGGGGAAGGGGACAGTCGAGCCTCACGGCCTGGCAGGGGGAAAGTCGCCTAATCAGGCACTCGCCACCAAGAGTGGTCTGGGCTGGGGTCATTGGCAACAGGCTGGGATGCAGAGGAGGAGGCCTGACAGCCCCCAGGTTGGGTTAGAATCCTGGCTTCTCCACACCATCGCTATGTGACCTGAGGCAAACTTGAATCTTTGTTTCCTCATCGGTACAATCTGAATCATGGGTGGGAGAGCAGGGCTTAGTTCCCCCTGGCCTGGGCGCCGCCCACATACGCAAAAGCCAATCGTCATAACGCCGCCCCTGGGGCTAATGGGAGGGGCTGGCAGTGAGAATCTCTGCGGAGGATTTAAGTTAGTTGACGTAAAATGCCTAGAAGTAGCACCACCTGGCACGAAAGCCTTTTCTGTGGTCTGCTGACCAAGCATTCTTAGTCTGCGGAACTGAAGGGCCTCCAAGCCCACTTTGCCCCGCAGAGCTGGAGCTGGGGATGGGGATTGTTGCTGTCAGGTGCCGTCGAGTCGGTATCCGACTCCTAGCGGCCCTCGTGGGACTTTCAATGGCTGAGTGCTTTGGGATTGCCTTGGGAGTGGATTGCCAGGCCCTTCTCCCATTTTTGCGGTGCTGGGAATTGAACTCGGGACCTCAGAGACTGAGGCGCAGCGCTCTACAACTGAGCTAAATCCCAGCGGGGATGGGGATGGGGATGGGGATGGGGATGGGGCAAAGCGCTCTTCTCTGCCTGACCAGAGCTGGCGGGGGGTTGGAGGAGGGAGCGGGCAGGGGCCCAGGGGAGGAGGAGGGATGGACCTGGAGGTTCCATCCACCTGCGGAAGACAGGTTGGAGCAAGCTGAAGGTTTTGCCAGGGGAAATGGTGGCCTGGGATCCTCAGATGGGCCTGGGGGGGGGGTCTCCCAGGGGCTCTGATGTCCCCACTCCTCCCCGGCCCGTCACCCCTAAGCCGGCCCAGCCCTACTGAAGAGCCGGCGGCTGCACTCAAGCGCTGTACTGGCACTGCTGGCCGATGACAGGCACATCATCTCGGGCAGCGAGGACCACACGCTCGTGGTGTTTGACCGCCGAGCCAACGGCGTCCTGCAGCGGCTGCAGGTGGGCCGCCCTCCCTCCCCAGGCCCCCCCCCACACCTGGGACCTGGGCTGCAGCCCGGCCTGAACCGCTTTGCCCCTCACCCCTCCCACAGCTGGACTCCTACCTGCTGTGCATGTCCTACCAGGAGCCTCAGCTCTGGGCCGGCGACAACCAGGGCCTGCTGCACGTCTTCGCCAACTATAACGGCTGCTTCCAGCTCGTCCGGGTCAGCCGCCCCCGCCCCCGCCCCCTGCCCTGGGCCCCTTGCTCCCCAGCGTGGTGGAGGCCTCGCCTCGGGAGAGCCTGGCCTGAGCGCCGCCCATCCGTTCCCCTCTCGCAGTCCTTCGACGTGGGCCACAGGTCTCAGATCACAGGGATCAAGCACTCGCTGGGGGCCCTGTACACCACGTCCACCGACAAGACCATCCGGGTGAGGACGCTGGGTCCCCGCCTGCACCCCACCCACGCTGGGTACCACGCTTCCTGACAGCTGCCCTTCGCCCCTCCCAGGTGCAAGTGCCCACAGACCCTCCAAGGACCATCTGCACCCGAAGCCACCACAACGTGCTGAATGGGGTAAGGCCCCACCCGCTGTGCCCTGCCAGCCCGCCCCGAGCCCCTGGCGGGCCCTGACTCCTGTCCCTGCCCTCCCAGATCTGTGCCGAGGGCAACGTGGTGGTGGCTGCCTCCGGGGGCCTGTCGCTGGAGGTGTGGAGGCTGCAGGCCTGACCAGGTGGACGCAGACGTGGACCTTGGCGTGCACTGCCGGCCGCAGGCTGGGCCTCGGCCTCTGTTCTGGGGGACCCTCCCCCGCTGTTGGTGCTGCCACTGCCCCGCCCCACAGGCCTGGGGCGCACGGAGAGCGAGCCCTGGCCCAGCGGGTCCCTGGGCTGAGCCCACACCCTCGGAGGTGACGTGGTTCTGGGACACCCGGCGGCCGCTCTCCCTGACTGCGGGCCCTGATTTGGTTGTGGTTTGGACGCCTTCCTCCCCGAGGAGGGGAAAAGAGAAATAAACCTGATGTACCGTGCGGTGCCCGGGCCTGGAGGGCTCTGCCCACGCCTGCTTGGGCTGGGGTGCCGCGGGGTTTGCACGTGACTGAGCGGAGCAATGCCTGCCAGGGCCAAGGGGAGCGCGGGCGCCGCGGCTGTGTGCCTGGAGGACCGTGGGCACCTGTGTCTAGGACAGGACTTCCCCGGGTGTGACATGCATGTGGCCATGCAGCATGTATGCTGTGACCTGGCCCCTGTGTGCATCTGTGTGGAGGATGGGCGTCTGCTCCCACCTCCTAGGGGACACCTCCCCGGTGCAGGGGACAGGAACAGGGACGGGGCGCATTTCCTCCATCTGGGGCTCCAGGGTGCGCTGTGCTGCCCTGGCCATGACCTTGGTGGTGGGCAGGGGGGATGCTGGGCTAGGTTTGCACCCGGCCGCCACAAGCCCACAGGGTCCCTCTGCCCCCCACCTCAGCCCAGAAAAGCTGCACCCCGAGGAACGATTACTTCATGTTTATTGAGGCCCCCAAGGTTGGCAGGGCCCCGAGATGGCATAGCCCCAGGGTCACAGGATGGCACAGGGCTTCTTCTCCTTGAAGGGGTTGGTGGCAGCGGGGATGCCCACGAGGAAGGGGTCGCTCTTGGCCTGCTCGTTGCAGAACTGCAGCAGGTCGGTGGCTGCCTTGGACACCTGCAGACCAGCCCCGTCAGCCAGACCCGGCCCACCTGCTCCCTCGCCTTCGCTGCCCCCACCTCGCCCCCCACACCCGCCCCACCCTCACCTTCACGCGGTCGATGCCCGCCTCCATCCGCAGCTGCTCCACGGCCCGGCGGGCCTGTCCGATGTCACTGCCGATGGCCACCTTGCTGGACATCTGGGGGAGGGTGGGCAGGGCTGTGAGCAAGCCTAGGGCAGCCCGAGGGCTCCCGCCCCTCCTGGGGGGGTGGCGGGATGAGGCGGCCGCTCCTGGGCAGGCTCACCGACCTCGGCCAGGGCTCCCCGAAGCCGCAGGGCCTCCTGCACCTCCTGCAGCCTCCCCGCTCTGCCGCCCTCCCCCAACCCGCCTGGCCTCTCAACCCCTCTCCTCCCTCCCCTCCCCTGCAGAGAGTTTGAAGCTAGGACCCAGTGAAATGTCACCAGCACAGCAGCTGCCACGGCAGAGGGGGTCGCTGCCCCAGGAAGCCCAGCCAGCGGCTGCCTTGTGTCACGTGTCACTCAGGTCCCCTAGGGGCTCAGCAGCTTGGCTGGAGGAGTCAGGGGCCTGGGCCTCTCTCTGACTTGCTGGATCCTCTACTAAATGTCCCCACCATACCTCCCTTGCCTGCCTCTGCCAGCCCCAGTGACATGCAGTGTGTGCTGGGCTCGGGTTCAGCCCAGCCTCCTCCACTGTCTACACTGTCTGCACTGCCCTGATCTCACCCACGAATGACTCCATCCATTCCACCCAGGAATCACTCCATCCAGTGATTCCTCCGTCTCCACTCCCGGCCTCCTCTTCCCTGAGCTCCAGATCTGCCTCCCACCCCTGTACATCACCCCACTGGCTCTCGGATGCCTCTCACCTCACTTGGCCAAGCAGAACCCGGGCTCGTGTCCCCCGGCCCCCTGCCTCACCCTCGCTGCTCAGGGATGCATCTCCAATGCCTTCATCCCTCTTCTGGCACCTCCACCATCGTCCTATCTCAGGTGCCATCAAATCAGCTTTCAAGTTAGATTCTCAGTCTCGTCCCTTCTCGCAGTGTTCCCACCACCCATCTGTGCTCACTTCCTCAGTACAGTCACTTGTGCCCTGATTATTGGCTTTCCCTGACATGCCCATCCCCAGGCTGCTCTAAAGGCAGGGAGTGGAGTGCATAGTGCTAAAAAATGAATCTCAGCTGGACTCTGTGGTCCCAGCTACTCAGGAGGCAGAGGCAGGAGGATCACTTGAGCCCAGGAGTTTGAGATCAGCCTGGGCAGCACAGCAAAAACCTCTGTCAAGCACCAAAAAAATCACTGGGGGAGGTGGTGTATGCATGTAATCCCAACGCTCAGGAGGCTGAGGCTGGAGAATCAGGAATTCAAGGCCAGAGGCTGCCTGCACAATTTAGCAAGACGTCTCAAAATAAAAAAAGGGGGGGCAGGCAAGGTGGCGCACACCTCAGGGACTCAGGAGGAGGACGAGGCAGGAGGATCATGAGTTTGAGGCCAGAGGCACCTTGAGTAACTTAGACCCTGACTCCAAATAAAAACTAAAAAATGGCCTTGGTGTGCAGCTCCGTGGTGTAACGCTTGCAGAGTACTTGCAAGGCCCTGAGTTAAACCCCACAAGTTCTGCAAATAAATAATCACACACACACACACACACACACACACACACACACACACGCATATTTGCAGTACTGGGGGTTGAACCCAGGGCCTCATGCTTGCGTGCTTTGCAGGTGCTGTGCCACTGAGCTGCACCCTCAGCCCATATTTTTACTTTTGGAGACAGGGTCTCTCTAAATTACTCAGACTACCTCTGGTCTTGAACTTGTGATCCTTCTGCCTCTGCCTCATGAGTCCCTGGGATTACAGGTGTGAGCCACCGCGCCTGGCTGAATAAATAATTTTAAAAAGGGACTGAGAGTGTAGCTAAGTGGTAGATCACTTGCCAAGCATGCTCAAGGTCCTGGGTTCAACCCCCAGTACTGGAAAAATAAAAGAATCAAGATGTGGTAACACACATCTGCAATCCCAGCACTCAGGAGGCTGAGGCAGGAGGATCCTGAATTCCAGGCTAGCCTGAGCTACTCAGGGAGACCCTGTTGCAACAAAACAAAACAAACAAACCCCCTCCCTCCAATGCATCTTGGCGAAGGGTATGAGGGGCCTTAGGCTCTTTCTGACTTGCTTAGAATAAAAGCAACCCCTTAGAATAAAACCCACCACTCTGGGTAGTAGACTGCTTGCCTAGCATGTCTGAGGCCCTGGGTTCCATCCCCAGCACCCCCCCCAAAAAAAAAAAGAAAACCCCACCCTACTCAGTATAGCCCACTGAGTAGCACTGCCTGGCCTCCTGATCTCTTGGAATTTCTTTCTATTTATTTATCATTAATTAATTAATTTTGTTTGAGTACTCAGGAGGCTGAGACAAGAGGATTGCCAGTCTGGGTAAGCCTGGGCTACATAGACCCTGCCTCAAGAACAAAAAAATCCCATATAAAACAACTCACATTTCCTCTTTATAAGACAGCAGTCAGATTAGGACCCATCCTAAAGGCCTCATTTTTAACTTTATTACCCCTCTAAAAACCCTATCTCCAGCAGGGTTGTGGTGGTCCACACCTCTAATTGCAGTTACTCAGAGGCTGAGGCAGGAGGATCGTGAGTTCCCGGCCAGAGGCAACCTGTGCAATTTAGTGAGACTGTCTCAAAGTAAAAAAAAAAAAAAAAAAAAAGGGCTGGGGGTGCAGTCCAGTGGTAGACGATTTGCGAGGTACTTGTGAGGCCCCTGTAAGGCAGTCCACATTTTGGTCTTGTTAACTGCTAAATCTCAGTGCCTAGCACAGATCCCTAGGTATAGGATAGACCCCGCAAACTGTAGGTCAGTGAATAAGGTGGTCCCTGTAGATCCTGTGCAGACTTAAGAGGGAGCATGAGATAGAGACCAAACCAGTGGTCTCAGTCTTGATGGGTAAAAGAGAGATCAGCTCTGGATCTCAGAGCAGGCCCCTGACCCAGTGGAAATGACAGCTGCACCTGCCAGTGAAGGACGCGCAGAGGGTCATGGAGCATATAGAGACTCTGTGGGCACGAAAAGGAATCTCTATCCCACTTGACAACAGGCTAAGGGAGAGTGCAACTGCCTGGTGACCTAACTCCTGCCTGGTAATATGTTAGGAACAATCCTCTCGCCCCTAGGGGACAAAAGTGGACAGGCAAGCATTGGTCAAAGAGGTGAGTCTTCAGCAGGCAGCTTTAAAATAGGAATTTTCATTCATTCCTAATGATTTGAATCTGAGAACGCTCGAAAAAAGAATAATGGCTCCTCCGGCTTCCCGTATTACGGACCACACGCGCAAAGATGGCCGCATCCTGGCCTGCAGGCGCCATATTGGGTCATGTGACTATGCAACTTCCGTTTTCCTCCTGGGGCTTTTTCCCGAGCCCTATTTCCCGTGCTCCTGCAGCTACACGTGTGGTGGGGCTTAAAGCGTTTCGCGGCTGCCGTGGGCCCGGCCTGGAGCGGCTCTGACCTGAGAGCCCAGCCGCAGGCGCATGGAGGGTTCCCCTGAGGGGGAGGCGCCCGCTGCGGCGCTTGCCGCCGTGCTGAAGCACAGCTCTGCGCTGCCGCCCGAGACCGCCCAGGTCCGGGGCTACGACTTCGACCGCGGCGTGGATTACCGCGAGCTCCTGAAGGCCTTCGGCACCACCGGTTTCCAGGCAACCAATTTTGGGCGCGCAGTGCAGCAAATCAACGCCATGGTGAGGCCCTGGGCGGGGCTTCTTGGTGCGAGGGAGGCGTGGCCTTCGTTTAGGCGGCCCAATAGCTGGAGGGAGGCGGGGTCTACCCTGGCGGGAGTTTCTGCGCTGGCTAGGGGACTTGGGTGTTCACTGCGGTGGATAAATGCAAGTGTGTGGAGTGCGTGGGTCCCGAATTTAAGGAGGCGGCAGGTTCCAGGCGAGTTTAAAGCATTCTGCAATGGGTGGAGCCTACGGCAAGACAGTGTAGTTTGAGGAGGAGCCTAAATTAGGGCGAGCTTGAACTTGGATTTACTTTTCCAGGCCGGGAAGAGGACCCGAAAGGGAGGTGCACTCTGATTCCCAAAAAGGAGCAAATTCTGAACGTGTGCCCTGAGATGTGGATTGGAAAGGGGGTCAGCACAGGGGACATTCCTTGGTCTTGTATGAGCGATGCTATCTTTCTTGAGTGGACAGGGCCAGGAGGTGGAATCTGACTCTGGAACCCACCTGGTGTCCTGATGCTGGAGTTTGGGGCCAGAGCCTAACCTGACTTGGGCCTTTCAGATCGAGAAGAAGCTGGAGCCGCTAGCACAGGATGAGGACCACCACGCAGACCTGACCCAGAGCCGCCGTGCGCTCACCGGCTGCACCATTTTCCTGGGCTATACATCCAACCTCATCAGTTCGGGCCTCCGTGAGACCATTCGCTACCTCGTGCAGCATAACATGGTGGGGAACGGAGGGGGCTGTGGCCTTGGCCTCTTTAGGCCAGTGAGCAATAAAACTATTGATCATTAAGGGCTGAGGATGTAGCTCAGCAGTAGCATTGGCAAGTCCCTGGGTTGCATCTCCAGTATCACAGAGAAAAAAAAATTATCAGTCATTTAAGTGCGTTAGGAAGTTATTGGTCAGTTTTAAGCAGAGTGGCAGAGCTGCGTTTTGTTTTGCATCAGAGCTCCCTGCTCAGGGTCATGGATGAGGGCTGATGTCCTGAGTCCTTCCAGATTGAGGGCCGACCTTGCTGCCTTGTGGCTGCAGGTGGACGTATTGGTGACCACAGCTGGAGGTGTGGAGGAAGATCTCATCAAGTGCCTGGCGCCCACCTACCTGGGCGAGTTCAGCCTCAGGGGGAAGGAGCTCCGGGAAAATGGGATCAACAGGTGGGGCCCTGAGTGGTGCTGGGCAGGGGAGCTGGGCCGAGGGTCCTGGGGATTGATGCCCATGTGTCTCCCGTCCCCAGGATCGGGAACCTGTTGGTGCCGAATGACAATTACTGTAAGTTCGAGGACTGGCTGATGCCCATCCTGGACCAGATGGTGCTGGAGCAGAACACGGAGGTAGGGCTGGAGCAGCTCGGGGGTGGGGCCCAGGGTGGTGGAGTCACAGGAAGTGTGGGCTAATGAAGATGTCCCCTCACCCCTAGGGTGTGAAGTGGACGCCTTCCAAGATGATCGCCCGGCTGGGCAAAGAGATCAACCACCCAGATTCCGTGTATTACTGGGCTCAGAAGGTGAGGGGCTGGGTGGGGTGCAGAATCTCAGACTTTGGCATGCGCTGACTTATTCCATCTCTGCAGCCACCTGGGGTGTCACTATCATTATGCCCAACGTATCTGCTCTTAGATGAGGAGTGTCAAACACAGAGAGATTAGATAATTTGGGTGAAGGCACACAGTTACTCAATGGGCTATGCTCTTAGGCTATCTGGGACCAGGTGGGGGCAGTGCTTAGTACCACGCTTCCCGGAGATCATGAGGCCCAGGAACTTGAAAAGTAACAAGCCGCTGCTCATGAAGTGCCAGGCACGTCCTAAGTAGCGTGTGCGAGCTTTCCTGCATCTGCCTCTGCATCTGCACAGCAGGTGATGCAGTTACTCTTCACAAAGAAACTACAGAGAATCAAGTGGCCTGTGCAGGAAGGAAGGGATGCCACTAGGGCGGGGACAAGGGTGTCCCCTCCAGGCCCTGAGCTGCAGCTGCTGCCATCCCTGTCTTCCCTCAGAACCACATCCCTGTGCTGAGTCCTGCGCTCACAGACGGCTCGCTGGGCGACATGATCTTTTTCCATTCCTACAAGAACCCGGGCCTGGTCCTGGACATTGTTGAGGGTAAGATGCAGGGCCTGGGGGAGCTGGGAAAGAGGACCTGCTGAGCCAAGGCCTGACCACAGCCCTCTTTGCCAGACCTGAAGCTCATCAATATGCAGGCCATCTTTGCCAAGCGCTCAGGCATGATCATCCTGGGTGGAGGCGTGGTCAAGCACCACATCGCCAACGCCAACCTCATGGTGAGTGGACATGGTCCCTGGTAGGCACACTTGCCCACTGCGTGGACCTGCGGTGTGCTAGGCCTGGGGCCACAGCTGTGGGCTACGTGGGCCAGAATCCCTGCCTACTCCATCTAACATTCTAGTGGTGGAGACAGCAAATAGGTGGCATATAGGTCAGGTGGCAATAATGTTAAGAGGATAAAGTGTGATGTAGAAGGTGGCTGCCAGGAACTGTGACCTGTGCGCAAAGGATTTGGGGAGGTGCCTCCCAAGTGCCACGTAGTCACCTCTGGGAAGAGTTCCTAGCAGTGGGAAGAGCCAGTGCAAAGGCCCTGAGGTGCCTGAAATAGTCAAGGAACAGCTAGGAGGCCCAAGAGGGGTGAGTAGAAGTATGAGGGCCTGGAGGTGACACTGTAGAATGCACTGTGTCTGTTGGCCAAGGCGAGGGCCTTTTTTGGGTTTTGTAGACAAGGTTTCACTATTTAGTCCTATGTAGCCCAGATGGGCCTGAAATTCATTCCTCTTGCCCAAGCCTCCCAAGGGCTGGGAAAACAGCCACCACCCCAGGCTAGAGGGAAGGAGATGGGAGATGGACAGACTAGGTACTCACAGGCACCCTCTGGTGGCTCTGGGGGGAACAAATGCTGGCCGGTGAATGAGTCTGGACGGGTGGTGCTGGTGGAGGGGAGGAGCAGTTGGGTTTGGAGGTCTGACAGAGTTGGTCGCTGCTGCTGAGCAGACACAGGGTTGTGGGTACAGGCAGAGCATCCTTTATTGCTTTGTTTTTGAGGCAGGACCGTGCTATGTTCCCCAGGCTGGTCTTGAACTACTGGGTTCAAAGCTCCTCCTGCCCCAGCCTCCTGAGTAGCCGGGACAACAGGCGTGGGCCACGGCACCTGGCCTGAGCATCCGTTATCGGAAATGCTTGGGACCAGAAGTGTTTGGATTTGGTCTTTTTTAGGCTTGGGGACTGTTTACATATACATAATGAGAATCTTGGGGAAGGACCCCAAATCTAAACATGAAGTCGATCTGTTTAACATATACCCTATACACATAGCTTCCCTGAGGTCAGTACTCAAGAGTATTGGATTTCAGAGCACTTTGGGTATTGGACTAAGGAAGGTCAGCCTGTTCCCAGGAGGTGGGTGTTGCCCAGAAACCCCAAGCGTAGACACAGGCACCCTCCCTGGAACCAGGGCCTCCCAGGGGCCTCCTTCCTCCGGGAGCCGCCCCTGCCGTGAGGTCCTGGTGTCCTCCCTGTGTCTCCCGTGCTGGCTGACCAGGCCTGCCCTGTCCCCTGCAGCGGAATGGGGCTGACTATGCCGTCTACATCAACACGGCCCAGGAGTTTGATGGCTCTGACTCGGGTGCGCGGCCAGACGAGGCTGTCTCTTGGGGCAAGATCCGGATGGACGCACAGCCAGTCAAGGTAGAGGCAGGCAGGGTGGGGGGCAGGGTGGCCGGGGCTGTGGCCGCGGTCCCACAGCTCACCCAGGTCCTTCTGCAGGTCTATGCCGATGCCTCCCTGGTCTTCCCCCTGCTGGTGGCCGAAACCTTTGCCCAGAAGGCAGACGCGTTCACACCTGAGAAGAACGAGGACTGAGGGCAGAGGGCAGGGCCCAGCCGGCCTCCCCTGTTTTATTTACCTTGCAGCCCTGCCCCTAGCCCACTCCCACGTTAGCAGTGTCTCTGGAATAAACGGTCGCCCTTGGTCTTCCAGAGTCTGTCTAGGTCCTTGGGCCTGGTGGCGGGTCCCTGGTGTCAGCCTGCTCCCTCTTCTGCCTCATAGGCCTCTTCCCGCCAGCACTGGATGCTGCCCCCCATGGCGGTCAGCAGGCAAGGCTCTGTGGGGTGGTACGACAGCGACTGCACCACGCTGGGGCCCACAGGCAGGGCCAGTGCCAGGGCACCCTGGGGAGCAAGGTGGGGAGCAGTTAGTGGCCACACTGTCCCCTCCCCAAGATCCGCCTGAAGCCCTCCATTACCTCTCCTGGCCCTCAGCCACTGGCCTCACTCTTTTCTTCTTGTGGTGTGGGGTCGGGAACTCAGGCCCCAGGCCCTCACCGTGCCAGGCAAGCCCCCGCCATGGAGCTCCAGCCCCAGCCCGGAGACCCCAGCTCTGAACACAACAGCCTGGGCTCAGTCTTCTTGTGACCCCAAGTACTCGTTGCTTCCCTAGCTAGGGCAGAGGTCTCCCCACCTACCGTGCAGCTCTGGGGCCTCACGCGCCAGGAGAGGGCTCCTCCCCGAGCCCCACACCTCCAGTGGCCTCAGACACTGCAGCCCCGTCTGCCCAAAGGGCCCCTCTAGGGCTGGCGCTTCCAGGTGCACAGGCCGGGTTCCTTTGGCGTCTTTCTCTCGCACCTCAGGTCCCTTTACCAGCAGATCCTTCTGGTACTGCCTCTACACTGTTCGAAGGGTGCTGAATTGGCTTCCCTGCCTCCTGCCACCATCTGGGCTTTACCAAACACACCTAGCAGCTGAAATGAGTCACTTCTCCTGTCCCACCCGAGTCATGGTGCAGCGGATGGTACCTCAGCAAGCCATGGCTCCTGTCTGCACCCTCAGAATGTGCACCCCCCCCACACCCCCGGCCGATTCTCGGCTGTGGGGCGCAGCAGGAGAAAGTCTCGCTATCCTGGCTCCGAGGGCAAGAGCCGGTCCAAGCCCCCAGGGCCCCTCGGCCTCTCCCTTCTGTCAGGAGGCTTTGCTTCCGCTGGCCAGGCCACAGCGCTGTCATCCACTCCCACAGGCTCTGCTGTCCTGACCCTGCTAAGCCACGGTGGTGTCCCTAGCCTGCCTTTCCCACTAGGGAAAGGGCTTAAAGCCACAAGCAGGCCTCGGCCGCTGCCGTCAGCTCCCTTTGCTCTGGGGTCAGTCCCCATGGCTCAGTCTGGCCATTACTGTTTGTCTGACTGGGTCCTGCTGCCACCTTCCCCAGGTCCTGATTCCTCGCAGATGGGAGTGTGTGCCTCTGAGCCCTGGCGCATTCTGTGCCCTTTGCCTGGAATGCCCTTCCTGCTTTGTCATCATTCCTCGAGACCCCGGCTTGGATGCCTGGCGTTTCTCCCCTTTTCAGGCCCAGCAGGGACCAAGGGAAGGACAGCACCGCTGCCCTGGTGGGGCGTGGGGCGTGGGGCGTGGCGGCTCACCTCCACCAGGTCCCAGAAGAACACCTTTCCGTCCTCGGAACAGCTGACCACGTGCGTGTCGCGCTCGCTCAGGCAGCAGTCCAGCTTGTACTTCTGGTTCTTATGGCCCGTGTACCTGAGGTGGGGCGGCGGGGTCAGCGCGGCTCGGTGCCCACCAGAGGCGGCGCAGGGAGGGGCCCCGGCCTGGAGACTCACTCGCCCAGCAGCTCGCCGGTGTCTTTGTCCAGAAGCCGCACGGTGGAGTCCAGGCTGGCCACCAGAGTGCACTGCCCGTCCCGGCTAAAGCTGGTGCAGGTGATGGGGCCTGGGGAGAAGGCGGGGTGGCAGGCCTGTGAGCCGGGGGCTCCTGGCTGCCCCGCCGCCTTCCCTGCCTGTCCCCCAGCGACGGCCACTCACTGCCCACGTAGTCAGAGTAGAGCTGCCCCATCCTCAAGTCGTAGCGCCTCACGCGGCTGTCCACAGAGCTGCAGGGGAGGGGAGCTCGCTGAAGTGCTGGCTGTGGCCTGCGCCCTCCCAGCTGCCCAGGGCCCCAAGGCTGGGCCTGCTCTTCCCGTGCAAGGGTGCGACAGGAGGTGCCAGCTTTGCACTCAGGCCCAGGGCCAACCTGTTCCCACTCTCCACTGATTCCTGAGTCCCACAGCCCCCGTTCCACACCCTGGGAGAACTTCCGGAATCCTCCTCTTCCCGCACTCTCCAGACGCCGCCCTAACCCAGCAGCCCTGCACAGCTATGGACTCCCCAACTGCAATTCAGCTGACTGAGGATGAGAAGCATTGGGGGACCCGCTGAGGGTGCAGCTCAGGGGTGGAGCACTGGCTTTGCAGGTGGGAGGCCCTGGGTTCCACCCTCAGCACCACGGAAACTAAACCAAAGCAAACCACAAAACCCAACAAAGAAGCGTGGCTGGACCGAACATAGACAGACTTTTACACCTGGTGTGGACAGCACCCCTGGAGTCCCTTCAGAAGCCTGAGGCTACACAGCGAGACCCTCTCACAGACAAACAAAAACAAACCATGACTTCTGTCCCTGTCATTCTTATTTACCTAACAGTCTGTGTTAAGGTATTATGAGTCACCTGGAGAAGATTTAAAGTACAAACTACCCAGGCATGGTGGCCCAGGCCTGTGATCCCAGCGACTCAGGAGGCGAGGGGGCAGGAGGTTCGTGAGTTTGAGGCCAGAGGCAGACTGTGCAACTTAGCGAGACCCTGTCTCAAGATAAAAAGTAAATATTGGGCTAGGGGTGCAGCTCAGTGGTAGAGCGCTTGCACAGCATGTGTGAGGCCCTGAGTTCAGCCCCTCCATATGGGTGGTGGGGAGGGAGGGGAAGCACTCGAGAGAGCACGCTGCGCTGCCACATGTCTGTGATCCCAGCACTCGTGAGGCAGAGGCAGGAGGACCGCAGGTTCCAGGCCAGCCTGGGCTACCTACGCAGCGAGACCCTGTCTCAAAAAGCTGCCAGGCACCGTGGCTCACGCCTGTAATCCCAGCCACTCGGGTGGAAGCAGGAGGATCGCAGGTTTGAAGCCACAGGCAGCCTGCATAACTTAGCGAGACCCCATCTCAAGATAAAAAATAAAAATGGGCCTGGGGGAGAAGCTCAGTGGTAGTGTGTGTGCACAAAAGGTATGCGCAAGGCCCTGGGTTCAGCCCTCCAAGTCCCTCAAAACAAAACAAAACAAACCCGAAGGCTGGGCTATAGTGCAGTGGCAATGCACCTGCTTAGCATGAGCAAGGCCCTGGGTTCCTTCCTAATCAGAGGGGAGGAATGTGGCAGGGTATGCACAGAGCAGGGGCTGTATGCAAACACCACGCTGCTTTATAGAAAGGACGTCAGCATCGTTGGATTTTGCTATTCCTGGGGGATCCTGAAACCAAGGCCCCGTGCGTACTGGGGGATGACTGTGCTCAGAATCTGACCCCTTCCCCAACCCCTAGTGGCACCATCTGGACCACCTGAGCCTGTGGGCACTGGCCCTCGTCACCCATGGGGTCCGCCCACTAGGATACTCTCCAAAAAACAGCCAGTGTGTGCCAATCCCTCCCCCGCAGAAATGCGGTCTTCCGTTACTGGAAGAAGTCAACGTCCAGATCCCTCCTCGGGTGCTCAGACCCTGCGCAATTAGCCTCTCACCACCTCCTGGTCACGCTCAGGCCCCAGCCCCCAAGGTGCGTGGGCCCTCAGGTCAGTGAGGCCCCCTTGGGCTTCTGTACTTGCTCTTCCTCCAGCTGTCCACTAGGTGGCACCTCCCTAACCAGCCCCACTGCCTCTGCAACCACCGAATGGGCCTCCAAGTCAATTTCTCACTACCCAATCACTTCCCTTGACCGTTTTCACTGCTGCCATTTTTTTTTTGGGGGGGGCAGGGATTTAGGGGTTGAACCCAGGGCCTCAAACGTTAGGCAAGTGCTTCACTGCTAAGCAGCACCCCCAGTCCCTTTTACATTTTGAGACAAGGTCTCACTAAGTTATGCAGGCTGCCTCTGGCCTCAAACCTGTGATCCTCTTGCCTGAGCCTCCAGAGTCGCTGGAATTACAGGAGTGTGCCCCACACCTGGCACAGTTGCCTTGCTTTTCTTTTTTTTTTTCATTCTCGCTTCCTTTCTTCCCCTCTTTCCTTTTTCTTTTAGAAGTACGGAGTGATAGTAGGTTAGCTTAGCCTTCACCAGGCCAGAGGAGGAAAAGGAGGATTAAAACTCCTGCATTTAGCCGTGGATGAGAAAGACTATGAGACAAATGCCACCCCCAGCAATTGGAAAGGACAGTGTTCAGTGGATTCTGTTCCCTTATCAAGGTTGATAGGTACCTGGACTTTTAACCTTTTGAAATATCCTCTTCTGAGCCCAGTGCTTTGAATTAACCCATTCACGACACAGACCAAGGTGTGGAATATTTCTTTCCTTCTCCAAAGGCTCAAACTGCACTACAAAAACCACACTGGACCTCAGCTCTAGGGAGCAGTAGCCAGAGCACCAGCTCTTCTCTACTGCCCACCTTCACTTCCTGAAGGTGGATTATCTTTTACAAACTTGGTCTGTTATCCACTCTAACTTCCGTGTCAGGCATAAATTCTTTGAGGCGCTGAGCACAAATGGATCAAGGTTTTGCTGCTGCTGGCCTCCTAGACCCGTGTTCCCAGTAACACTGAGGGGTTAAACCCAGGGCCTTGCAAAGGCTAGGCAGCGCCTCACCACTGAGCTGTATCCCCAACCCGTTTTTAATTATTATATTTTTAACTTACTTTTTTTTGCAGTATGTGGGGTTTCACGTATGCTTTGCAAGCGCGCTACCACTGGGCTGCACCTCTAGCCTCTTTTTTACTTGAGACGGTCTTGTTAAGTTGCACAGGCTGCCTTTGACCTTGAACCTGCGATCTTCCTGCTTCTGCCTCCCAAGTCACAGAGATTACAGGTGTGAGCCACTGTGCCTGGTCCTTTTTTATTTATCTTGAGACAATGTCACTAAGTTGTGTAGGCTGTCTCTGGCCTTAAACCTGTGATCCTCCTGCCTTGGCCTCCAGGGTTGGTGGGATTACAGGTGTGCGCCATGGCACCTGGCTACATTTGTTTCTTTACTAACCGTCCGTCTGTCCTGCTATAGAAATGCTCCCATGGAGCAGGAACCAGGTATGGCAAGTTGCCCGCTGTGTCCCAGGCACCCACCTGCAGGCCTGGTAACCAGGATGAACAGTATGAAGGCTGGGCATGGCAGAAAAGGGAGCCACCCACGTGGAGGCGCGAGCACACTGCACTTGGCTGCCTGAGCGTGGCCTGGGGGAGAGGACGGTGGTGTTCCGCTCCACCAGTGGGGAAGGGAGGCAGGCAGTGCCTCAGGGGGCCATCGGGAGGAGCTGCTCTGTGACTGGGTCCAGTGTGTACTCAATGTCTCCTGGCCCAGGCCCTGCATGGAGTCTGGGGCACAGCCCAGGGCAACCAGGTGCAGTTTCTGCGCTTGTGGAGCCAACCCTGACCAAGGAAAGTCTAGACTGGGTGACATCTGAACCGGGACTTGAAGGATGAGATTACTAAGAGGATGAGGCAGGTTGAGGTGTGACCAGGTAGAGTGGCACAAAGCTGTCATCCCAGCGCTCAAAGCAGTAGGATGGACAGGTCCAGGCCAGCCTGGGCCATATGACCAATCAAACAAGCAACAAACATTTACAGGAGGCCACTGCTTTGGACTAAGCTCCTGCGTCAGGCCCTAGCAAACCAGACTAAAAAATCAGAGTGGAGCCATACACATTAAAATTTCATATCACCAAACAAACTAAGCTGTAACTTGATCTGAAAATATGAGAGAGAAAACAGCCAAATTTTCCAAATAAGCCAGGTTCTCTTTCCTCCCTTTCTTTTTTTTTTTTTTTGCGGTACTGGGGGTTGAACCCAGGCCTCGTGCCTGCATGCTCTGCAAGTGCTGGACCACTGAGCTGCACCCCCAGACCATTTTTTACTTTTTTGAGGCAGGGTCTCACTAAATTACACAGACTGCCTCTGGTCTCGAACTTGCAATCCTCCTGCCTCTGCCTCCCAAGCCACTGGGATTACAGGTGTGAGCCACCGCGCCGGGCTTCTTTATTTTTTTTTTTAAGTGCTGAAGATGAACCTATGGTCTCTGGAATGCTAGGCAACAGCTCTACCACTGTGCTCCACCCCCAGCCACAGCCCAGTTTCAAATGGCATGATAAACAATTCCCTCGCCTTAATCCTTACACCAAAAAAGTAAAGGTAATCTAATGTTAAGCTATCAGTTATTTGGTATGTTTGCCCATTAGAATGTAACTTTTATTTTTTGTGTGTGCTGGGTATTGAACCCAGAACCCTGCACAAGCTAAGCATGTGCCCTTTTGTTGAGCCACACCCCCAACTCTAGAAAGTAAAAAAATTTTTAATGGGGAGCTGGATGTGGTGGCGCATGCCTGTAATCCCAGAGACTTAGGAGGCGGAGGCAAGAAAATCACAAGTTTGAGACCAGAGGCAGTCTGTGTAACTTAGCGAGACCCTGTCTCAAAAAGTAAATGGGCTGGGGGTGCAGCTCAGTGGTCCAGCACTTGCAGAGCATGTAAGCCCAAGGCCCTGGGTCCAACCCCCAGTACAGCCAAAAAAAAAAAAAAAAAAAAAAAAAATTTTTTTAATGACACTAAAGATCAAACTGAGGGTCTGGAGCTCATGCTAGGCAAGCGCTGTACCCGAGAGGTAAGCCTCCAGCACTGGAAAGTAACTGGAAGCTGTGGCACATCCCGTAACCCCAGCCACTCAAGAGGCTGAGACAGGAGGATACCAAGTTCAAGGCTAGGGGCAGCCTGAGCAATTTAGTGAGATTGTCTCAAAAAATAAAAATGGAAGCTGAGTGTGGTCGCTCATGTCTGTCATCCCAGAGACTCAGAAGGCAGAGGCAGGAGGATCGCAAGTTTGAGACCACAGGCAGTCTGTGTAATTTAGTGAGACTCTGTCGCAAAAAAAAAGTAAAAAAATTGGCCTGGGGGTGGAGCTCAGTGCTCCAGCATTCGCAAGCGCGAGGCCATGTTCAACCCCTCGATACCGCAAAAAAAAAAAAAAAAAAGGGATTAGGATGCGGCTCAGTGGAAGAGCGCTTGTCTAGCGTGTGTGAGGCCCTGGGTTCAACCGCCAGTAGTGAAAAATAAAACAAAACAAAATCCAGGTGTGGTGGCGCATGCCTGTGCTCCCAGCAACTTGGTGGGCAGAGGCAGGAGGATCACGGGTTCCAGGCCAGAGGGAGCCTGCGTAACTTAACGAGACCCTGTCCCAAGACAAAAAATAAAAGTGAGGCTGAGGGTACAGCTCATTGGTGGAGGACTTGCAAAGTACGCACAAGGCCCTGGGTTCAGCCCCTCAGCACCACACCTCCCCGCCACACACAAAGGAGCTCGCTGCTTTCTGGATTTTGTTTGTTTACTTCAGCCCTTCTCAGTGTGCACCGCCCACCTCTTGTGCTCAGCCTCCTGGAGCACTCATTCCAATTTACACAATGAAGTGTTCCCCAATTTTAGAACAGAAAATCAAGCCAATGAAGCCAAGGCTGGGGAGGGTAGCTCAGTGGGAGATGGCTTGCTTGGCACGAGTGCAAGGGTCTGGGTTCTATCCTCAGCACTGCATAAACAGATCTTTAAAAAAACTGGGGTGCACACCTGTAGTCCCAGCTACTTGGGAGGCTGGAGCAGGAGGATCGCTTGAGTCCAGAAGCTGGAGGCCAGCGTGCGCCACATACTGAGGCAGAGGATGTAGCTGTGTAGCGCAAGCTGGCCTTCGCTTCCCTGGTGCTGCGTTTACAGGTGTGCACCACCACATGTGGCTCAAAAGTACCAGGGCACTGAACCAGGACCTTGCGCATGCTAGGCAACTGCTATGCCCCTGGGCTACATCCCCCAGGCCCTTTTTATCTTTTATTTTGAGACAGCTTCTCACTAAGTTGCACAGGCTGCCTCTGGCCTCAAACTTGCAATCCTCCTGCCTCAGCAAGATCTTTAAGTTGTAATTTTTGGTCCTTTGACAATGGAAACAGAGCTAGGCCTCCTATGGTGGGAATGGGATCCCTCTGGTCTCAGCCACATGCAGAGTCCCGAGTGGGGATTTTCATTTATTCATTCATTTTATTTGTATATATATTTCCAGTGTTGGGGGTCAAACCCAGGACCTTGCGCATGCTTTACAAGTGCTCTGCCACTGGGGCTATACCCCAGCACCCCTTTTTTATTTTTTAAATTGAGACAGGGTCTTTGTAAATTAGGAAGGCTGCCTCCTGCCTCTACCTCCCGAGTTGCTGGGATTATAGGCGTGCACCACTGCACCTGGCTTTATGGGGATTTTGGAAAAAACTGTCTCCTACTACTACAACAATCCTAAGCAGGCAGAGACTTTTCCCTGTTTCTCCATTTTGTTCACTGCTCTGTGCTCATTGCCTAAGAAAGCAGCTGGCACACAGTAGGTGTTCCAGTGCACCTTGACTAAGTAGCAGGATAGAGAGACAGGGAAAGTTAAAGGGACATGGGGAGGACCGAGCCCTCACTCTGGGATCTGGTTTAAGTCTTTTCAGCTGAGAGTCAAGAATTTCAATACAATTACCAAGAAAACCACTGCAAAGACTTCCTCCATAGAGACATTATTTTGAGAGTATTCCAAATGAAAATGTTAAAATAGCACTAAGCCATTTGTTGTTGTTAGGTACCGTCAAGTCGTGTCCGACTCATAGCAATCTTCATAGGGTTTTCGATGGCAGATTGTTTCAGGATTGCCTTGGGAGTGGATTGCCAGGTCCTTCTCCCATTTTTACGGTGCTGGGAATTGAACTCGGGACCTCAGAGACTGCAGCACAGCACTCTACCAACTGAGCTAAATCCCAGCCCCAGCACTAAGCCACGGTTAGGGTCAAAATGTATGTGACCTTTGAGTTTAAACTTATTTTCTCCTCGGTAACCCTGTGGTTCTCTGAGAACCTCACAAACAAGATTATGGGCCATGTTTGCAGCCAGCATGCCAGACAACTTCCTTGTGACTCTTTTCTAATTTGTAAACTAATAATGTACCTGTTGGACCCTCTACAATCTCATTTTACTAAAGAAACATTCCTTACATGGAAGGTAAATCAAAACATTTCTACTTAATTTTTAAAATCATAAATAATGGAATTTCTTCTTTCGACCTATTTTGGCCTATGATTTTGTCTTACTGTAACTTCCCTCCCATTCCTAAGCCTGAAACAATGTATCTTGTAAAAACCACCTTAAAATTTCATTTACAAAAGAAGCAATTTTTTAAGGTAGAAAGAACAGGTACACTAGCTCATTGTTTTGTGGACTTTGGCCACAAAATCTACATATAGCTATTGTTAAGCTACTCAAATGTGATTCTCTCTTGAGAGGCACATATCTGTGTCTTGGATGTGTTCTATGGTTTTCCTTTTCTTTTATTTTTTTTATCTTGAGACAGGGTCTCGCTAAGTTATGCAAGCTGCCACTGGCATTAAACCTGTAATCCCCCTGCCTTCACCCTGAGTCGCTGTAATTACAGCCATGAACCACCACACCTGGCCTTGATTCTTTTCTTAATGCTCTTCTCTCTTAAGAAGACTGTGTGCATATCTTCGATATGTACTATGACTGTTTTCTTTTTCTTTTTTATTTTTTTGAGACAGCGTCTTGCTGTGTAACCCAGGCTGGCCTGGAACTTGCTATGTAGACCAGATAGGACTTGAAGTAGATCCTCCTGGCTCAGCCTCCTGGGTACTGGGATTACAGGTGTGAGCCATCACGGCCGGCTATAACTCTTTTCTTCAGCTTCTTTTTTTTTTTTTCCCCCCTCTCTGAATGTCCATGCTGAAATCTAAAGCGTGTACTATTTCTTATCTGTAATTAATAAACTCACTAATTTTATTTCAATCTGACTGGTCCTGAAATTCGTTTCTGCAATGAGGCCAAGGACCTGGCTCTACCTGAGAAGAGGTCCCTGAGTGGGGGATTTCCTGAGGCTGCAGTGCTGGGCTGTGTCCCCACCACTGCTGCTACATCCAGGCAGAGGTAGAGCAAGTACAAAGGTCCTGAGGTGGGTGCATGCTTGACATTATTTATAAGAGATGAGGCCCAAGAATGAATAAAAGCTGAGGGATGAGCAGAGGCTGGACTGGGCAGGGCCTTGTGCATGCTGCTAAGGAGAGATTCATGCATTTGTTTACTTTGTGGTGCTGGGAATGGAACCCCTGGCCTTGAGCATGCTGGGAATTCTACCACTGAGCTACACCTACATCCCAAGAGAGTAGATACTAATCTAAGTCCTGAGACACCTTTGATCTCCACTGGCACCTGTGGAGGAGCGTGGTCCTGGGGTCCACTCACCCTGCCAGGACCTCATGGTCTGACACCTTCACGCTGGAAATGCCATCCTGGGCCTCATCGAGTGTCTGCACCGGCTCAGACTTCCGAGAGCGGCAGTCCCAGCACCGGATACTGGAATCGATCGAGCCTGTGGGGCCAGCATGAAGGTAACATCAGCTGTGGAGCTCTGGGCAGCACCCTGGTTCTCCCCGCCCAGGCCTCACACTCACCAGACAGGATGACTGTGGCCTCCTCATTAAACTGCACGGTGTTCACCTTCTAAGGAGAATTTCTACTCAGAGAAGACTGGGTTTTGGAGGATTGGGAAATAAAGGCAGGGTTTCCAGGGCAGGTTAAAGCAAGGGGACATGGTAGTGTTGTTGTTGTTAGGGGCCGGCGAGTCGTGTGCGACCCTCATAGGGTTTTCAATGGCTGTTTCGGGATTGCCTTGGGAGTGGATTGCCACGTCCTTCTCCCATTTTTGCGGTGCTGGGAATGGAACTCGGGACCTCAGAGACTGCAGAGCGGCGCTCTACCAACTGAGCTAAATCCCAGCCCCATGGTAGGGTTAGGGAAGGTGAACGCTTCTGGGGGAACAAGGCCAGAGCTTCACGACTGTCTGGCCACGGGGAAGGGTCTTGTGGGCAAGGCAGCGGCGGGAGGATGTTCCTGGCACCACCTGCGCGCTCACGGGGGCCTCCTCCGCCACGCATGCTCTTAAGGGGTTCTCCTGGGTCGCACTTACCCCCGCGTGGCCCCGGAATTTGCGCACGACCTGCCCGGATGCCACGTCCCACAGCACCACCGCCTTGTCCCCGCCGCCCGAGCAGAGATTGCTGTTGTCGAAGGAGCTGGAGGGCAGGTCAGAGGAGGTCAGCGTCGACTTCCGGCCCCGGCCCCTGCGCTCGCGCCCTGGCCCGGCCCCCGGCTCACCCGGCCGCATCCAGCACCTCGTAGCCGTGGCCGCTGTAGGTCCGCAGCAACGTCCCCCGCAGCGGGTTCCACAGCTTCAGGGTCTTGTCGCTGCCGCACGTCAGGCAGTAGTTGCCATCCACTGGGGAACGGCAGCGGGGGTTACGGGGGCGCGGGCCGCGGGAGGCGGGAGGGCCCGCCACGAAGGCAGGGACGCTCACCGTTAAACCGCACGGCGCGCACCGCCCCCTGGCCGCAGTCCAGCGTCTTCACCCGTTTTTTCGGCAGCTCTGGAGCCCTTGGCTTCGGCTCAGGGAAAGCCATCGCTCCTCGCCGACCTGTCTAAGCCTCCACCGAGACGACTTCTTCCGAGCCTTCAAAACCCACGCTGGGGCGTAACCTTATTATGGTCCCCCACGACCTACTTCCGGTTTTCACTTCCGTGTTCAAAATTTTAGCATTTTAGTTGACCGTGTCCAGTATACTAAAGGCCGCTTTCGAGGTCTTCCTCGACTTCCTCATTTCAAAGAACGTTTTTGACCTCTTCTCGTTTTTCGTTCTCTGGCTCGGGGTGTTTCTGGCCGCCACTGGGAACGGAAGCGCGAGGGCTGCGGGTGTTACTCTAAAAGCCACCCTCCACCCCCGCGCCGGAAGCTGCCGCTCTTGTAGCGGAAGAGGCGCGACTTGGTCTTGGACTCGCTATGTCCACGAACAATATGTTGGACCCACGGAGGCCCAACAAAGTGTTGAGGTGAGGCCCGCGGCCTCATGGCAACGGGGATGAGTTGTGGGTGATGGTCGGGGCCGAGGTAAGCGTTTGTCCATCACGGGGGCGGGACTTGGCCGCCCGTGACCCTGGAACCTGTCGCAGGTACAAACCCCCGCCGAGCGAGTGTAATCCGGCCCTGGACGACCCGACGCCAGACTACATGAACCTGCTGGGCATGATCTTCAGCATGTGCGGCCTGATGCTCAAGGTGGGCGGGGCGGTTTCCATGGGAATAACTTCGCCTGAAAGTGAGGCCTGGGGGCGGGTTCGGAACGAAGCGGGGAGTCTTGGGAGGGGGAGTCGAGGGGCGGAGCCTGAGATCGGACAGGGGGCGGGGCGGGGGTGACGCGGAAGGAGACAGCCAGAGCATAGCAGAAAAAATGAAAGTAGATGGGGATCGCAGTTGGGCTGGGTACCCAGCAGGTTGGTCTGATGGTGGAGCCAGGCTTAGAAGCAACTTGGAGGGGAAAAAGGCAGAGGGGATCTCTAAAGGCAGAGTTGAGCCTGTGAGGATGTGGTGGGGTCAGAGACGCAGGCCAGGCACTAGGAGCCGAACCAGGGTACTTGGGAGTAAGCTGTGAAGGCACGGGACGCACGGCCTCCTGGGGACAAGGTCTGAGCTGCACAAGGTACAATCACTGGACAGGAACTGGTACCTGGGGATGTGGCTTTTGGCGGTTCCTTGGCATGCCTCTCACCGACTTAATCTGCGCACCTACCTTTCCCCAGCTGAAGTGGTGCGCTTGGGTTGCCGTCTACTGCTCCTTCATCAGCTTTGCCAACTCCCGGAGCTCAGAGGACACCAAGCAAATGATGAGCAGCTTCATGTGAGGCTTGGCCTAGGGAGGGAGGGGCTGCTGAGTAAGGGGAGAGGACCCACATCTGTCATCCCGGCCTGACACCTCTTTCCTGTCTCAGGTTATCCATCTCTGCCGTGGTAATGTCCTATCTGCAGAATCCTCAGCCCATGACGCCTCCCTGGTGATGTCAGCCTAGAGGGGTCGCATCGGGACTCCTTCTACCCACCTTCTCCTTGGCCTAGCCTTAGGCTGCCTCCACTGCCTGCCTTCCACTGCTGTCCTAGACTTCCCTGAGTGAGGTGGTCTTGGGGCCTCTAGCTGGATGGAGGAAAGCTGGCCCTTTCCCCGGGGTCCCATTTCTGCTGTGGCACAGAGAGGAAAACCGAAGGCCTACTCTTCTTGCCTCCCCTATCCTGCCTGCTGCTGGAGGAGATGCTGTTCACGTTTGTAGGTGTATTCACTCGTTTTCTTGTTGAAATTGGTTGATAATAAAGTTTTTAACACTAGCCATTCCATGTGACCTCCCTCTTCTGTTCTTGGGGCTCCCGTCCCAGGGAGGAAGGGCCTGTGTGGTGCCTCCTCAGGGTGGTTCACTTCCTCGTTTCACAGCCATCATGCTTGTTAAATCAGGCGCCAGGGATGGGATAATCACTCCCACCCTCAGCCAACTGCTGATCCTGATGACCTAAGGGCTCTGGCCTTCCATTTTCTTTTTCTTTCCTTTTTTTTTTTTTTTTTTGGTGGTGCTGGGGATGGAACCCAAGGTTTTATATAGTCTCTACTACTGAGCTACATCTCTTTAGGTTTTCTTTTTCTTTTTCTTTTTTTTTTTTTAATTGTGTTAGGGGGCTGAACCCAGGACCTCACACATATTTTGCAAGTATTCTATCACTGAGCTGCATTCCAAGCCCCGCTCCCCCCTTTTTTTTAATTTGGTGACAGAGTCTCGTTAAGGTTCGCAGGCTGCCTCTGGCCTCAAAGTTGCAACCCTCGTGCCTCAGCCCCCTGAGTCGCCAAGATTAGAGGCTTGGGCCACGGCGCTGAGCGGCCCTTAGATTTTCTTATTAGAGGAATAATGAATGGACCAATAGGAATTGAGAAGGGCAGGAAAGACTCCAGGTCTTCCTTTGCCTATCAGAGACCTCTGCACCTCACTGGCAGACCCAGAGATCCCTCCCAACCAGTCTGGGTGCTTCATCCCCAGCACTCCAAAGGTAGTTGTTTACCTGACGTCGCAATCCCCACGAGGAAGAACAGGACCCTCATCAACCTGCGTTCTAGCCAAGCTAGCCCTCCCAGGACCCTAGTCTTAAAAATCAGTAGGACACAGGTGGCCAGCGCATGCTCAACAGGTCCCACCCCCTGGGAAGAACTGGCATCCGCTGGAAAAGCTGAGCCCTTGGCTCCCCTTGGGACAAAGTCACCCCACAGCCCCTTGTTGTTGTTAAGTGCCGTCGAGTTGGTATCCGACTCATAGTGACCCTCTGTACAACAGGGGAAACACTATTGTCAGTGCTTCTCTGCTGTTCATAGGGTTTTCAATGGCAGATTGATTTTTGGGAGGGGGTTGCCAGGTCCTTCTCCCAAGCCTACAGCTTCTGGTTTTCCCAGGCGGTTTCCCATCCAGGTACTAACCAGGCCCGACCCTGCTTAGCTTCCGAGATCTGACGGGATCGGATGCCACAGGGCTACGGCACAGCCCCTTGGCGAGCCGCTAAAGACGCCTCGGTCCAAAACACAGCCCCAAGGGTAGAACACGCCTGGGGCTTTCTTGCGCTCCGCGATCTCAGACAGACCCAGGGCTACAATTTCAGTTCGGTCGGGGGCCCGGCCCCGCCCACGGGCAGGCCCCGCCCACGCCGGAGCCGATTGGACAGGCCGAGTTCTGGGGGCGGAGCTTTCGCCTGGACTTAGTTAAGGCTTGGGAGCCCCTCGCGGGCGGCGGCGGCGGCTGTAGCAGCGGCAGAGGAACTATGGGTGCCCAGGAGCTGGCCTCAGGGGTCGGCGCTGGCGGCCGCCTGGTTGGGCCCTGGAAGGGCTTCCTAGGCCTGCGGTCGCTGCTCCCTTCGGTCTCCTTCCTCTTTTTGTTGTCGCTGTCGGCCCCCGGCGCTCGGGCCGTGGGCTATGAGGTCAGTGGGGCCCGTGGGCGGAAACGTAGAGGAGCCGGAGTGAAGCCCCGAGTGTGGTCGGGGGGCGCGGGGGAGTCGGATCTGGAGGTGCCCGCTGAATGGCAGCAGGGACGACAGCGCGTGTGAGCGCGTGGTTTATGCCATCGAGAGGGCTGGCAGCTCGCGTCTGAGTGGGGCTTCCTGTGATCGTCCCTGCCTCCCCGGCTCCGCGTCGCTTGCTTGGACTTTGCTTGCGCTTAACTTTGTGACTGGAGGGGTGAGGGGCGAACAGCTGGCTGATAAGGCTCGGGGTAAAATCTTTCCTGGGATTTTATCATTCCAGGCACAGACCCTGCGTGTTGCGGTTACTCTTGCCTGGCGATCTCTCTTTATTCAGAGACTTGTTCTTCCCCAAAGTGTTAACAACCCCCCCTCTTCTTCAGGCTGGGATTTAGCTCAGTTGGTAGAGCACCGCTCTGCAGTCTCTGACGTCCTGAGTTCGATTCCCAGCACCGCAAAATTGGGACGTGGCAATCCATTCCCAAAACAATCAGCCATTGAGAACCCTATGAGGGTCTCTATGAGTCCGACAGGACTCGAGGGCACCTAACAACAAGGGTCTTCTCCAGGAAGCCTGCCATGCACGATCCTGGGAGCGCCCCCTTTTTCTCATTACAGGCCTGAGTCTGCAGGCCAATTACCCACTTCAGCCTGCCTCAGCTTGGCTTTACCACTTCCTGGCTGCCTCCTTGCACAAGTCAAGGCCCCCTGTGCTCCCCGTGCCTCCCTACCGTTGTCTGAAAACTGGACATCATTTTGTTGCCCCTCCCACACTGGCTTTCGGTTCTGTGCAAATACATATGGAACATCGGCTACTATTAGCTCCCCAGGGTGTGAGTGGGGGCCACCATACTTGGCTGTGTGAAGTGGGAGTTGTGTCTGTGGGTTCAGCTATGTGTGTCGCCTGCCTGGGAGGGCCTGGCCGCCTCTGCACATAGTTGGCGTCAGGTTATGGCCTCTTTACCTCTCTGAGTCACTCACTCGGAGATCAGGACCTGTGCTTCCCCCACCCCACCCCCACCTCCCCACTTTGCCTCTCAGCTCCAGTGTTACTGACAGGGGTGTGTGTATGTTTGGGGTCCCCGTGCAGACATGCCCCCCAGTGCAGCCAGACATGCTCAATGTGCACCTGGTGGCCCATACACATGATGACGTAGGCTGGCTCAAGACGGTGGACCAGTACTTTTATGGCGGTGAGTAGGTGGGGGCACTGTGGCTCCCGTGGCCCCTCTAGCCCCTTTTGGGATGTAGACATTTGGGCGGGGTCATACATATGTTGCACTCTTGTGTCAGGAAATATCTCCTTTTGCCGGGCACAGTGGCGCATGGGAATCATCCCCGCGATTTGGGAGGTGGAGGCAGGAGGATGGGGACTTTGAGGCCAGAGGCAGCAGCCTATGTCACTCAGCAAAACCATGACTGGGAAATAAAAAATAGCCAGGCGAGGTGGTGCACGCCTATAATCCCAGCAACTCGAGAGGCAGAGGAAGGAGGGTCACAAGTTCGAGATCAGAGGCAGTCTACGTAATCTAGAGAGACCTTATCTCAAAAAAAAAAAAGGGCTGGGGGTGCAGCTCAGTGGTCCAGCACTTGCAAAGCATGCAAGCACGAGGCCCTGGGTTCAACCCTCAGTATCACAAATAATAATAATAATAATAATAATAATAATAATAATAAAAATAAATAATAATAATAATAATAATAAATGGACTGGGGTGTAGCCCAGTTGTAGAGCACTTGCAAAGTACGTGCAAGGCCCTTGGTTCAACCCCAAAATATTGTAAAAACCAGCACCTAAACCAAAATCAAAACAAACAAACAAAACAAAACAAAACAAATGCAAACCAGAGCTACTCCCTCGGCTTCACCTGCCCTGCGCTGCCTCACCCTTGCGCCCACAGTCAACAATGGCATCCAGCATGCGGGCGTGCAGTACATCCTAGACTCTGTCATCTCGGCCTTGCTGGCGGACCCCACACGTCGCTTTGTCTATGTGGAGATAGCGTTCTTCTCCCGTTGGTGGCACCAGCAGACAAACGCCACACAGGAAGCTGTGCGGGAACTCGTGCGCCAGGGTGAGCCGGGCTGGAGGAAGTGCAAAGCGAAAGGCCAGCCCCTTCTGTTTCTTCAAGCCTGGCTTGAAGTTTTACCACGCCAGGCATAGATCACGCGTGCCCTCGTTCCAGCTGCCTGGAATCTCTCCTTATTTGGAGAACTGTGCCTTCTGCAAGGCTCCCCCTCCCGGGTGGCTCCTGTGGGTCCCACTGGGCTTGGGAGCACCCCTTGTCTTTCCCAGGCTTGCCCACGGAGGGTGGTGGGCTCATCCCCAGATCACGCACCCTGTCCCCACTCCTAACAAATACCCTGCCTTTGTCCCCTCCCTGCACAGGGCGCCTGGAGTTTGCCAATGGAGGCTGGGTGATGAACGATGAGGCGACCACGCACTACGGCGCCATTGTGGACCAGATGACCCTCGGCCTGCGCTTCTTGCAGGACACATTTGGGGATGACGGGCGTCCCCGTGTGGCCTGGCACATCGATCCCTTTGGCCACTCTCGGGAACAGGCCTCGCTGTTTGCCCAGGTGCTACCCTGACCTCTCTCGGACCCGCCCCCTTCACTTGCACTGACTCCTCCCTCAGCCATGCAAGCCCCACCCCTCCCCTGCATTCTGCCCCTGAGCAGACCCTGGCCTGCTGACCCCATCTCTTGGGTGAACTTGTGTGCATCACATTCCTTTTGTGCTCTGGCTTCAACCCTGAGATGCCCCAGCCCCAGACTGCTGCCTCCTCACCTGACCGGGCCCTGTAAGAACACTGGCGCCACCCTTCTGCTACAGTCCTAGCTCCTAGCCATGTGTGGTAGGGCACGCCCTTAATTTTAGCAACTCAGGAGGTGGAGGGAGGAGGATCTCAAGTTCGAGGCCAGAGGCAGCCTGCATAACTTAGTGAAACCCTATCTTAAAATACAAAATAAGCTAGGAGCAGTGGCGGATGCCTATAATCCCAGAGACTCGGGAGGCAGAGGCAGGAGGATCGCAAGTTTGAGACCAGATGCAGTCTGCGTAATTTACCAAGACTCTGTCTCAAACCCTAAAAAGAAATGGGCTGGGGGTGCAGCTCAGTGGTCCACCATGTGCAAAGTATGCAAGCGCAAGGCCCTGGGTTCAACTCTCCAGTACCATCAAGTCAAAGCAAAGCAAAGCAAATCCTGGCTTCTCCCCAAGCTGGGTGGCAGGTGGCGACATACCTTAGCCTAACACTAGCCTTTGCAGCTGGTTGACCTAACTGGGAAGGTGGAGGTGGGCTCTGGCCTTGGACCAGCCCCGCTTCCTGTCATCCTGTGGTGCGCTCTGACCCATCATTCCCAAGCTGAGTGTAGCCTGGTAGTGAGAAGGCTGAGCGCTTACTTATCCTGTCCCCTCCTCTCCTGCACCCAGATGGGCTTTGATGGCTTCTTCTTAGGACGCATTGATTATCAAGATAAAGAGGCGCGGGAGCAGAAGCAGCAGATGGAACAGGTGTGGAGGGCCAGCAACAGCCTGAGGCCCCCCACCGCTGACCTCTTCACTGGTGAGGGGGTGGAGTGGGGACAGGGCCATCACACAGGGCCCCACACTCAGGCCCTGGGCTTGATTGAATGATCTGCTGTCACTATTTTAAAATTCTTTTTTTTTTGGTTTTCTTTTTGAGACAGGGTCTTGCTATGTAGCCTAGGCTGGCCTTAAGCTCACCTCGATCCTCCTGCCTCCGCCTCCCGAGTGCTGGGATTAGAGGCATGGGCCACCACATGGGCTTTCTTAAAATTCTTACTAATTTGAGCCAGGCGCGGTGGTGCACAACTGTAATCCCAATGGCTCGGGAGGCGGAGGCAGGAGGATCGCAAGTTTGAGACCAGAGGTAGTCTGCATAACTTAGTGAGACCCTGTCTCAAAAAAAAAAGTGAAAAAAAAAGGGGGGCTGGGGGTGCAGCTCAGTGGTCCAGCACTTGCAGAGCATGCAGGCGCAAAGCCCTGGGTTCAACCCCCAGTAACAAAAAAAAAAAAAAAAAAAAAAAAAGCTGGGCGTGATGGTGCACACCTGTAATCCCAGCAGCTTGGGAGGTGAAGGCATGAGGATTGCAAGTTCGAGACCAGAGGGAGTCTGTGTAATTTAGGGAGACCCTGTCTCAAAAGGTAAAAAGTGGGCTGAGGGTGCAGTTCAGTGGCCCATCACTTGCAGAGCATGCAGGTGCAAGGGCCTGGGTTCAACTCCCAGTACCAAAAAAAAAAAAAAAAAAAAATTCTTACTAATTTGCAAATAGGGCTTTGCATTTCCTTTTGCCCCCAGCCTCCCAAATTCTGCTGCCCATCATGGGTGGGGAACAGTAGGCTTGGACTCCGGGGCAGGCCTGGGGTGCTGGGCGCTCCCTGAGCCTGATTTGGCCTACAGGTGTGCTCCCCAACATTTACAACCCCCCGATGAATCTGTGCTGGGACGTGCTGTGTGACGACAAGCCCGTGGTGGATGACCCCCAGAGCCCTGAGTACAATGCTGAGGACCTGGTCAAGTATTTCCTGGAGCTAGCTGGGGACCAGGTGACCCTGATGTCCAGACCCGGGGGATCTGCTGTATGCCCGGCACTGAGCCCTTTGCACAGCCTGCGAGGGACGGGAGGTGCACTGTTCCGTTCCCTGTCACCAGGTCCCCGTGCAGTCTTGGGAGCTTCCTTTGCAGGAAGAGTGCGTGAGGCAGCGCCTTGGTGCCCTCATCGGCATAGTGGGCGCAGGAGAGCAGCTCGACAGCCCCGCGCGTACTCCTGTTCCCAGCATGCCACAGCCCCACATACATTCTGACCACGTGTAGAGCAGCTAGACTCAAGGGTAGTTCGGGCCCCTTGGTCTGAGGATGTCTCTCTGGCCTGCAGCGCCAGTGTTACCGCACCAACCACACCGTGATGACCATGGGCGCCGACTTCCAGTACGAGAACGCCAACCTGTGGTTCAAGAACCTTGACAAGCTCATCCGGCTGGTCAACGCGAAGGTCAGTGTGCCCGCCCTGGGGTTCCCTGGGCGCAGGTGTGCATTCACTGGCTTTCTGTCGCTATACTGAGTAGCTGAGATACCAAGGCAGAAAGAGGAGAAGGTTCTTCCGGCTGACCGTTTTGGAGGTCTCAGTCCACCATTGGTTGGCTCTTTTGCTTTTGCGCCTTTGGTGAGGCTATGCATCATGGCCAGAGCAAGGGCCAGGGCAAAATGGCTCCCCATGAGCCAAAGGTGGTGGTGCATGCTGGTAATCATAGCACTTGGGAGGTGGAGGCAGGAGGATTGTTGAGTTAGAAGCCACCTTGGCCTACATAGTGAGAGGCTGTCAAAAGCTTACCTAAAGGTTAAGAATGTAAGAGAGGAGGAGAAAGGGGTTGGGGTGCCCTTAAACCTTCTAAAGGCTCATCCTCCGTGGCCTAAATACCTCCTAATAGGTCCTACCTCTTAAAGGTTCTACCATTTCTTGGTAGCACCAAGCTGGGCACCAGGCCTTTATCACACAGGCCTTTGGAGGACATTCCTCCCTCCCTCCCTCTCTCTTTCTTCCTTCCCTCTTTTCTTTTCTTTTCCTTTCCTTTTTTCTCAGTGCTGGGGATGGAACCCAGGGCCCTGCACATGCTAGGCAAGTGCTCTTCCACTTAGCTGCACCCTTAGCCCCTTTCTTATCTTTTAAGACAAGATGTTGCTAAGTGATGTAGGCTGCCTCTGGCCTCAAACTTGTGATCCTCTTGCCTCCATCTCCTGAGTCACTGGGATTGTAGGTGTGCACCACAGAGCCTGGCATATCATAAAAATTATTTGGCATGATTATCAAGAAGGTTAAATGAGACAGTTAAAAGGGCTTTGGAAACTATGAAAAAAATTTTGGAAAACAATGGCATGTGTACTGAAGCAAGTACAGACTTTGCTTCCTTGTTGTCTTCCCTGAACAATACAACTATTATTTATACAGCATTTGCATTGTATTAGGTATTACAAGTCATCCAGGGATGGTTTAAAGCCTAGCAGAGGCCAGGCTTGGTGGCACACTCCTGACTCCTATAATCCCAGCAACTTGGGTAGTGGGAGAAAGGAGGATCTCAAGCTTGAGGCCAGAGGCAGCCTGTGTAATTTAGCTCCTGAGTGCCTCCTGAGTGCTGGGATTACAGGCACACCCCCCCATACCTGGCTATGGTTTTAAAACTATTGGCTTTTTTTAAATGGTGCTGGGGATGACACCTGTAGTCGCAAGGTTCCGAGACAAATTCAAGGAGACGGACAGCCAAGAATGTTGGTGAGCTTCGGCCGAGAGCTGCTAGGCTCTCTCCTAGTCTCCTTATATCTAAACTTTATTTCTTAGTAACAAATTGCAGAACAGAAAAAAAATGTATGAACTTTTTTAACCTGGTCATTGTTTCTCTAATCTCTTTCTCTTAACAATTGGAGGTAAGATTAGGGCAGGGAAGACTCTCCGGACATTGCTTCTAAATCCCAAGAGATAATCGATAAGTGGTCTTCCAGGAACTGGGACATCAGTCAGTGTTTTAGGAAACTCATTTTACTGCATGCACCAGCAAGCGTTTGTAATGTTTAACAAAGGACACAGTGAACAGTGAGCATCTTAGCCTTTCCAGGCAGCCCTGCCTCTCCTGATGGCCTCTCCACGACTGTGCCTGTCTTAGGCTGCCTCTCTGCTTATGAGAGATCTTACCCGTCATCAGCAATCAGCCCTCCTGAGAGCCAAACAGGGTGAAGGGAGATATATTCATTGTAACATATTTGGGAGTTCATCATTTAGAGGTGACAGCACCCAGGACCTCAAACATGCTAGGCAAACACTTGACCAGCCCCATATTATGCGATTTTCTATAAGGGACTTGAGCATGTAGTAGTTTTGATATCCTGGGGAAGGGATTCTGGAACTAATCCCTCAGGGAGACAAGGGATGACTGTATATTTATGTATGTGTATAGATGTACTTACACACTTAAAGGAATGTTCCAGTCACTCAAATGGGTATTGAGTACCTACTATGTACACTAGGGTCACAGCATGAGCAGAACAAATATCCCTTCCATTATAGAGGTCACCTTGCTCCTCCACTTTCTTCAGTTGAAAGTGTATAATTGTGTTACTGATGTAGCTTGGTGGTAAAGTGTGTCCTTAGCTTGCTCCAAGGTCCTGAGGTCTATCCTCAGCACCACCAAAAAAGAAAAGAATCTGTCTTTTGGTAACAATGTGACAGTGCTAAAAATGATTATTCCTATTCTATAATGTTAAACTTGCCTGCAGTTGTAGCCCTGTGGCGACCGATCCTGTCAGATCTCGGAAGCTAAGCAGGGTTGGGCTTGGTTAGTACTTCGATGGGAGACCTCCTGGGAACACTGGGTGATGGGAGGCTTGGGAGAAGGACCTGGCAACCTACTCCCAAAAATCAATCTGTCTTTGAAAATCCTATGAATAGCAGAGTAGCACTGACAATAGTGTTTTGCCTATTGTACATAGGGTCACTATGAGCTGGATACCGACTTGATGGCACCTAACAACAATATAATGTTACACTTAGTTTTCCCCTAATGTTTTAAATAATAAAATTGGAATTATTTTATTTTTTGTGGTACTGGGGGCTGAACCCATGCATACTTTTGCATGTGCTCTATTGCTGAACTGCAACCTCAGCCCTTTTTTTATTTTTTACCTTGAGACAGTCTTGCTAAATTATGCAGGCTGCCTGTGGCCTTAAACCTGAGATCCTCCTGCCTCAGCCTCCCAAATTGCTGGAATTCCAGGCGTGCCCCACCATGAATAGCAGCATGGGAGTTATTTTAAAAGATTAGTCAACCAGCAGGGTGCAGTGGCCCATGCCTGTAGTCCCAGGTACAAGGGAGACTGAAGCTGAAAGGAAGGATCGCTTGAGCTCACAAGTTCCAGAGCAGCCTGGGCAACAGTTTGAAACTCAATCTTCACTCGTGTAAAAAGAGAGAGAAAAGAAGATGTTGACTACAATTTCAGGCTCATCCCTGAAATCTTTTCTAGGACGATACTGTTTGGCCTCGGCCAAAATTCATTCTCACACTTGACCACTGGTTTGTACTCAAAATGTGTATTCAGAACATGCGAACATACTGGATGCATGATGGAGCTCACCTGCGGGCCCCGGGTAGGTGCGGGCTCCCAGGGGCTCACAAAGGCCTTCCCCCAGCAGCAGGCAAACGGGAGCCGGGTCCACGTTCTCTACTCCACGCCTGCCTGTTACCTCTGGGAGCTGAACAAGGCCGGCCTCACCTGGTATTTGGGGGAACTGGGGAGTTTGGGGGGTGGGGGTTGGCAAGCCCTGTCCTCAATGAGCCTACCGCTGCAGGTCGGTGAAAGAGGATGACTTCTTTCCTTACGCGGACGGCCCCCACATGTTCTGGACTGGCTATTTTACCAGCAGGCCGGCCCTCAAACGCTACGAGCGCCTCAGCTACAACTTCCTGCAGGTGAGTGGGCGCAGGCTGGTGGGGACAACCTAGCAAGCCCAGAGGACCTAGTGCCCAACAGCCCCCTTGCTCTCCAGGTGTGCAACCAGCTGGAGGCGCTCGTGGGCCTGGCAGCCAACGTGGGACCCTATGGCTCCGGAAACAGTGCACCCCTCAGTAGGTGTCGGGAGCACGGCGGGACAGGGCTGGGGAAGGAGTTGAAGCCAGGCCCCTCCCTTGAGTGACTCCTTAAGGCCCTAAGAACCTGCCTACCCCCACCGGACCTGTCTCTCGTCTCCCTTGGGCCTGGGCTGAGCTCTGCAGAGACCCCACCCGACTCCCATTCTGCCCGCAGACGAGGCGATGGCAGTTCTCCAGCACCACGACGCGGTCAGCGGCACCTCACAGCAGCACGTGGCTGATGACTACGCTAGGCAGCTGGCCGCCGCCTGGGGGCCCTGCGAGGTGCGAGGGGCGGAGCCTGAGAGGAAGGGGCGGGGCTGTAGGGGAAAAGCCAAATGCAGGGTGTGGCCTAGGGCATGGGGTGAGACCTAGAAGGGCTCTTGGGGGCGGGGCCATTGGAGGCGGGGCAGAGGGAAGAAAGGGGTGGGGCCTCACGGGAAAGGTCTGCTGCCTGGGAGAGAAGGGGTGGAGACAGTTTTGGGGCATGGCCTAGGATGATGGGGTGGGAACTAGAAGGGCTCTTTGGGGCGGGACAGAGGGAAGAAAGGGGCAGAGCCTCATGGGAGAGGTCTGGCACCTGGAAGAGAAGGGGTGGAGAGAGGTTTGGGCGTGGCCTAGGGCAGAGGAGTGAGTTTTAGAGGGTGGTGAGGAGGCGGGGCTTTCAGGAGGCGGGGCTTAGGCAGAAATGGGGCAGGGCCAAGGAAATAAGGCAGGGCATCGGCGGGAGGGGCAGAGACCTGCTCAGGGGAGCATTGGTTCCTTTGCTGCGGTCCCTAGATTCTCCTGAGCAACGCCCTGGCGTGGCTCAGTGGCTTCAAGCAGGACTTCACCTTCTGCCCCTTCCTCAACATCAGCATCTGCCCCATGAGCCAGATGTTGGAGAGCGTGAGTCGGGCCGGGCCTGGGAGGGGTGTTCTGTGGGTGGGCCTGGCAGATTGTGGGGTGGAGATGAGGCAGGGCTCGAGGCAAAAAGGAGGGGATGGTTGCATAATTGTTTGCATTTTGGGGAGGGCATCCAGGGGCACAGTGAAGCTGGGACAGGATAGAGACCAGTGCACCACAGAGGATGGCTTGTCCTGGTTGGCCATGACCGCTCCCCTTGATAGGTGGCTTTGGAGAACACCTGGTGCCACCCATGCCTTCCCTGACCCTCCCTTTCCAGTTCCAGGTCACGATTTATAACCCCCTGGCGCGGAACGTGGGTCAGATGGTGAGGCTGCCCGTCAGGAAAGCCGTCTACCTCGTGAAGGACCCCAGTGGCAAGATTGTGCCCAACGAAGTGAGCCCAACTCAGAGAACAGACTCCCCTCCTTGCACACCTCCTCCATGGGCATTGCCCCGGTCCTCGTGGATACCTCCCCCCTGAATCTCCCTTTCCCTCCTGTATATTTTCTTCCTCTGTGCCTTAATATCAGACCCCCCCACCCCAACATCTCCCTCCTGTGAATGGTTCCCATTTGAAACATCCCACTGGGAATTTTCTTTTAAAGTTCTTTCTCTTTTCCCCTTCCTTCTCTTCTTTCTTCCGTCCTTCCCCTTTTCCCCTCCCTTCCCTTCCTTCCTTCGTTCTTTCCTTTCAGGATCTTGCTCCATAGCCCAGATTGGCCTGGAGCTGACGTCTCTCCTCCTTGGCCTCCCCAGATTGCAGGGGTGGGCCACACTGCCTATGCTTTCCATGAAATTTTCTTCCTTATTCCTTTGCCCCTCTTTTTCCTTCCCCATCTCAAAGATCTCTTTCCCTATTTCCTCTTTCACTTCTCCCCAACTCCCAGTCTCTCCACCCACCTCTTCCTCGTGCTTTCTCCCTTCCGTCTTCTCTTTTGAGAAAAAGGCGATAGGAGACTATCGCCTTTCTTCTTTTTGCTGGGAATGGAAACCAGGGCCCTCACGCATGCTAAGCAAGTACCCTTGCCACGGAGCTACACTCCCAGTCCCCCCTTTTTTCAGTCTAACTCTCCTTCCTGTGATGTCCAGATTTCTTCTCCCTGTCCACGCCTTGTCCTCCTTGAGTTTGCCGCCTCCCCCGCGAGGACTCGCAGCCTCCTGAGTTTCCCTCCGCTCTCCCCCAAGGTGGTGGTGCTTCCCAGCTCGGAGGAGCAGGACTCAGAGCTCCTGTTCCCAGCCTCCGTGCCTGCCCTGGGCTTCAGCATCTATTCCGTGGTCCGCATGTCTGGCTGGGAGCCTGAGGGGCCCACAATGCTGTCCAGACCCCAGCGGTCCCAGAGCCATGTCTTTGCCATTGAAAATGAGGTGAGACCCTACTAAGACCCCTTTCCCGACCACGTGAGAAATTTAAAGTGTTGCCGGGTGGGGTGGCGTCTGCCTGTCATCCCAGCAGCTCGGGAGGCGGGGGGAGACAGGAGGATCACAAGTTCAAGACCAGAGGCAGTCTGTGTAATTTAATGAGACCCTGTCTTTAAAAAGTAAAAAAATGGGCTGGAGATGACCAGAGGCAGTCTGTGTAATTTAAGAGACCCTGTCTTTAAAAAGTAAAAAAATGGGCTGGAGATGCAGCTCGGTGGTCCAGCACTTGCAAAGCATGCAGGCATAAGGCCCTGGGTTCAATCCACAGTACCTAAAAAAAAAAAAAAAAAAAAAAAAAGAAAGAAAGAAATTTAAAGTGTTACCCAGAGCTGCTTGAGTACCAGGTCAGCGGATTCCAGGCTCTTGCTTTCCAGTCACCCCTCCCCTAACTCTGTGTCCCTGCATGAGGAAGTGAATGCCCTTCATCTCAGATTCTGTGTCCTTTCTGGGGCAGTTTTGAGGGTCCAGTGTGATAGGGGGTCATACTTGATGGATATGTCAGAATTGGTGTGGGGGGGGATGTGGCGTTCCAGTTTTAGAAGGAGGAGGTTAGAGAAGGCCTTCCTGATAACGTGACATTTAAGTTCAGACTTCAGGCTGGGGTGTAGTTCAGTGGTAGAGTCCTTGCCTAGCACATGTGAGGCCCTGGGTTCATCCCAAGCACTCCGACAACAAAACAAAACAAGAAAAACCAACCAAACCAAACAAAAACAAGAGAAACCTTGTCACGGGCCGTAGCACTCTTGCCTTCCATGTTGTTGTTGTTGTTGTTGTTGTTGTTGTTGTTAGGTGCCGACTCATAGCGACCCTGTATACAACAGGGGAAACGCTATTGTCAGTGCTTCTTTGTTGTTCATAGGGTTTTCAATGGCTGATTGATTTTTGGGAGTGGGTTGCTGGTCCTTCTCCCAAGCCTACAGCACCTGGTGTTCCCAGGCGGTCTCCCCTGGAAGTACTAACCAAACCCAACCCTGCCTAGCTTCCAAGATCTGATGGGATCAGATGCCACAGGGCTACATCTGCAGGCCTTGTCTTTCGTACCAAATACTAAATATTATGCTACACGATGAAGTCCTAAAGGGAAGTGCCATCCAGGACGGCTCATCATAACATGCTTGCTGCTGTTATAACATATAACATGCTCGCTGAAGAGCATAACATGCTCTTCAAGTTTTCTTCCAAGTCTAAAAGAAGTGAAAACATTTCCGCAAGCCCCTGAAAGCTTCCTGGGTCCTGGCAAGGTGACCCCAGGGTTAGACCAGGCCAAGCTGGCCCTGGTCTGGAGCAGATGAGGGCTGTGACTCTATTTAGGGTATCACAGGTGCTTTCTGGCTGCTGCAGGGTGAGCAGATTGTGTGTGTGGCGGAGCAGGCTTAGAAACCAGGGTAACTGCAAGGGCCCCACTGTTAGTCCTGGAGGGCCATGGGGTGACAAGCAACGGCTAGATGGAGGGAAAGGTTGAAGGGAGGATCGGCTGTGAGGAGGAAGGGTGATGCCAGGGTTTTGGGCCGAGCACTCGGAAGGATGGAGCTTCCACTGGCCCAGACGATGGTCATTTACATCTGCTTACTGTTTCCTGCCCAGTACATCCGGGCCACCTTCAACCCCGACACAGGGTTTTTGATGACTATCGAGGACCTTGAACAGAGACTCCTGCTACATGTGAGCCAAGCCTTCTTCTGGTGAGGGGGGACCACCGGGCTGGGCGGCGGGGTGGACGGACCGCGGAGGCCTCCTGCCTGACTCTCATCTGCTCTGGCCCCAGGTACAACGCCAGTATAGGCGACAAGGCGTCCAGTCAGCCCTCTGGTGCCTACATCTTCAGACCCAGCCAGGCCCGACCACTGCCCGTGAGCCACTGGGCTCAGACCCGCCTGGTGAAGGTGCGGGGCCGGGAGCGGTGAGCGGGCAGTGGGGAGGGGAGGTTGGGGGTACGTGGCACCTGGGAGGATGATGTGCCAAGTGCGGGGTGAGGGTGGGGGTATTTACATTTCCTCTAGATAAGGGGGTGAGACCTGAAGGGCTTCCTGCAAGGCTGACATTTTTGGCTGCTTGTATGAGTCTCTCTAACGTGTTACTTCTGCTGTGGGTGTCTGGATCATATTTTGTTTCGGAAACTGGGGATGAGTAGGGAGAGCCAAGTGTAACCATTTAAAGAGTTCACCAAGCCGGGCGCGGTGGCGCATGCCTGTAATCCCAGCAGCTCGGGAGGCGGAGGCGGGAGGATCACAACTTCAAGACCAGAGGCAGTCTGTGTAATTTAGGGAGACCCTGTCTCAAAAAGTAAAAAAATTGGCTGGGGGTGCAGCTCAGTGGTCCAGCACTTGCAGAGCATTCAAGCACAAGGCCCTAGGTTCAACCACTAGTATCTGCCCCCCTAAAAAAAAAGAGAAGAAAAAAAAGAGTTCACCAAGATCTGTGATATGAATTTATATCTTGGGGCTGGGGTGGTGGAGCGCTTGCCTAGCACATGTGAGGCCTTGGGTTCCATCCCATAAATAAATGAGAGAGAGAGAGAGAGAGAGAGAGAGAGAGAGAGAGAGAGAGAGGAAGAGAAAGCAAGCAAGCGAGTGAGAGAGCAAGTGAGTGAACGAGCCGGATGCAGTGGCTCGCGCCTGTAATCCCTGTGACTCCAGGCGGGAGGATCGCAAGTTCGAGACCAGAGGCAGCCTGCATCATTTAGCGACACCCTGTCTCAAAAAGTAACAACAACAAAAATGGGCTGGGGGTGCAGCTCAGGGGTACAGCACTTGTAAAGCATGCAGGTGCAAGGCCCTGATTCAACCCCCAGTACTGCCATAAATAAATAAATAATAAATAAATAAGAGAGAGAGGGGGAAGGGGAGGAAGGAAGGAAAATGTTGCATTGACTGAGGTGGAAAGCGTGGGCATCACTGGTAGGCAGGCGGGAGAGGTGGATGTTAGAGTTGCCCCGATGGAGGCCTCTCTGGGGTTCCCAGCCATGGGGGGCTATTTGCAGGGCTCACCTCTGCTCAGGTAGGAGCTGACACCTCCCCTCTCCCGCCGTGTGCCTGCAGACAGCCTTGGTGCAGGAGGTCCACCAGAATTTTTCAGCCTGGTGCTCCCAGGTGGTCCGGCTGTACCCGGGACAGCGTCACCTGGAGCTGGAGTGGTCGGTGGGGCCGATACCCATAGAGTAAGTGGCCCCAGGCTGGGAGTGGGGCGGGTGGGCTAGAGCGCAGTGGATTTAGGTGAGGCTTACGACCTCACTGTCTCTTCGGGTACAGTGACGGCTGGGGGAAGGAGGTCATCAGCCGCTTTGACACATCGTTGAAGTCAAACGGCATCTTCTACACAGACAGCAATGGCCGGGAGATCCTGAAGAGGAGGTGGGGAGACCCAGGGTGCCATGGATGGTCTGTGGTGTGGTGGGGGCCGAAAGGTGGTGGGGGCATTTGCTTATCCCACGAATGCGGGAGAGGATGAAGAGGGAGCAAGGAGTTAGGGAGCTTCCTATCTGGCCAAACCCAACCTCATGGGCACCCCAGGCGGAATTATCGACCTACCTGGGAACTGAACCAGACTGAGCCGGTGGCCGGAAACTACTATCCCGTCAACAGCCGAATTTACATCACGGTACCCTCCCCGCGTCCTGCGGCTCCCCGCCTCTGCAGAGTGGGAATTGCTCCTGATTCCCAGAATCTCCCAGGTACCTAGGGTGGGGGGCTGCCTCACAGCCCCACCCCTCATTCTCACCCTTCCGCCCCCCAGGATGGGTACCTGCAGCTGACCGTGCTGACCGACCGCTCCCAGGGGGGCAGCAGCCTGAAGGACGGCTCGCTGGAGCTCATGGTGAGCGCGCAGCCCCCGTCCCCACCCTGACCCCTGCTGGACCTTGCAAGGCTTTTTGGTCCCAGTTCTCTGTTTTTGGCCCCTACCGTGCTGAGAACCCCATGTCTACGTTCAGCTTTTCCTCCTTTTCTCCAAAGCCTGAGCAGACCCCCTGCCCAGGCCCTGACTTGTCCCATCCAGGTCCCTCATTTCTCTGTCCGGGTCCGCTTGCCAGGTGGACCCACTCCTGCTGGCGTCCCTTACCAGACCCTGACCTTCATCCTCACCCATCTCCCCCAGTCTTTAATTTCTCTTGCCATTCCCACCAAACAAGTCCCCTGCCGGCCCCTGAGCCTCTGCTGGCCTCTCTTCCCCCAGCTGCACCGCAAGCTGCTGGAAGACGATTTGCGCGGAGTGAGGGAGGCGCTGCAGGAGACTGGGACCGGGGAGTGGGTGCGAGGGCGCCACCTAGTGCTGCTGGACACGGCCTGCCGAGCGGCCGCCCGGCACCGCCTGCTGGCGGAGAAGGAAGTCCTGGCCCCGCAGGTGGTGCTGGCCTCAGGGGATGGCGCCCCCTTCCTCTTCCGGGCCGTCCCACGCAAACAGGTGAGGGGCGGCAGCGAGGACCACAATAAAGCCTGCGGGCCGGGTAGGGGGTGGCGCAGGGTCAGATGAGTGTTTTCCTGGGCAAAACCTGGACCCACCTGGCTCTTCCAGCTAGTCCTGGTAGTGATGGTGGGTGGGGCATAAGATGTCCCCGCCCCTCGACATGGCCACACCCCCAGCATGGCCCAGACTGGTGCGCACAGCACTGCTTTTTCACCTCGACCCCGCCCCATCTTGCTGTGGCCTCACCTCTCGCCCCACTCCTTGTCAAGCCCTGCCTTTTTTTTTTTTTTTTTTTTGCAGTACTGGGGGTCGAATCCAGGGCCTCGCGCCTGCACGCTTTGCAAGTGCTGGACCACTGAGCTGCACCCTCAGCCCATTTTTTTACTTTATTTGAGATAGGATCTCGCTAAATTATGCAGACTGACTGTGGTCTTGAACTTGTGATCCTCCCGCCTCTGCCTCCTGAGCAGCTGGGATTACAGGCGTGCGCCACCATACCCGGCCCAAGCCCTGCCTTCTGGTTTGGGCCTCCCCTAATCTGTGGGGTTTCAGACTATATTATTTTTGCCCTTTCTGGGCTCAGTCCTTTATGACTGGGGCCCACCCCCAGCCTACGACCGCCCTGTCCCCGGAAGACCTTATCCTCTCCTCATTGACACAGTCTCACATATTTTGGACATGTGGTCAGGAGGGACCAATCCCTGGAGAAGGACATCGTGTTTGGGAGAGTGGCGGTCCAACAGAAAAAAAAGAAAATCCTCCACTAGATGGATTGATGCAGTGTCTGCAACAATGGGCTTAAACATAAATAAGATTGTGTGCCTTGCACAGAATCCGCGAGTCATTCCTTCTGCTGTACATAGTCGATATGAGTCAGACCCGACTTGATGTCACCTAATAACGACATTGACTCAGCTCTCATTGACCTGCCCACCCCTTTCCACCAAGTCCTGCCTAACTCCAGTTAAGCCCCACCCCCGGGTAAGCCCCTGTAAGCTTTCACCCCATGTCCCCCTATTTTTTTGTGGCACTGAGGGTTTCAACCCAGAGCCTTGCACATACTTTGAAAGTGCTAGTTATTTTTGAGTCAGGGTTTTACTAAATTATGCAGGCTGCCTTTGACCTTGAACTCAAGAGATCCTCCTGACTCTGCCTCCCAAATTGCTGGGATTACAGGCCTGAGCCACCCCTCCCAGCAGCTTCCGCTCCGTGTGGATCTGTCTAAGCTCCTGACTGCGGCCCGGCCTAGTCCTGCCCCTGTCCATCCAAGCTCCCAGGCTCCTCCACCTCCTGCTCCCTGACTCAGCCCCTCCCTCTCCCACAGTTCTCCGGGCTCCTCAGGGAGCTGCCGCCCTCCGTGCATCTGCTCACACTGGCCCGCTGGGGCCCAGAGATGTTGCTGCTGCGCTTGGAGCACCAGTTTGCAGTGGGGGAGGATTCAGGGCGCAACCTGAGCTCCCCAGTGACCTTGAACTTGCAGGTGAGAAGGGTGGAGGTGGGAAAGAGACTGTAGAGAGGGAAGAAAGAGGAGTAGAGGTGAAAACTTGGCTTTGATGCTGGGCTTAGTGGCACACACCTGTAAACCCAGCACTAGGGGGGCTGAAGCAGGAGGATCGCTGCCAGTTCCAGGTCAGCTTGGTCTGCATGGCGAGACTTTGTCTCCAAAAGAAAGAAAAAGAAAAAAGAAAGAAAAGAGAGACAGAAGTTGCCTCTTACTCAGCTGGGCCTGTCCACTCCCCACAGGACCTGTTCTCCACCTTCACCATCACCCACCTACAGGAGACCACGCTGGCGGCCAACCAGCCCCAGGCCGGTGCCTTCAGGCTCAAGTGGACACCAGAGACAGGTGGGGACCTGGTGGCGGTTCTGCCTGGGGCTCGCAGCTGATGATGGTGTGTGTGGCATGGGCATGTTGGCCCGGAGACAGTGCAGAGCTTGAGAGCTGGGGTAGCATCCGGATCCCGGTTAGGAGGTTCAGCGTCAGAAGTGGGTCCAGCGGCTGGGCGGGGCAGCGTACAGCTGGAATCCCAGCACTCGGGAGGCTGAGTCAGGAAGATTGGGAGTTTGAGTCCAGCCTGGGCTGCCTAACGAGACCCTGTCTCAGGAAGAAAAGTGGGTCCAACTAGCAATGTGCCTTGAAGGCTGAGGGGTGGAGTTTAGTCCCACGAACAGGATTTGAGTCCCCTTGAGTCTAGTTCTGGAGTGGGGTCCATCGTCCCTGTGGTCAGCTGAGGATATGAGCGTAGTCGCTAGAAATGGAAGAGGATTTGGGGATCTTGGGATGGGATTTAGGCCTTGTTAAGTGGCTTACAGGTCTGGGTGTAAAGCCCTGGTGACAAATTTGGGGACATGAGGCTGTATGCGGGCCCAGGGGAGGAGGCACAGTGGGGTGAGGCAGAGGAGTCCGGCACCCCTCATTCGCTGCTCTGCCTGTCCCAGGGCCCATCTCCTATGCACCTCCCTCCACGCTGGACCCTGCCTCAGTCACGCTTCAGCCCATGGAAATCCGCACCTTTGTGGCCTCGGTCAAGTGGAAAGAGAACAGTTAGACCCGAAGGGAAGCTCCCTTCTGCGCCTGAACCCGGAGCTGCAGGGGCGGGGCAGCCTCTCCCCCTCCTCTTGCTGCCACTCATTAAAATGCCACTACCAAGGTGCAGGTTGAGGGGCAACTGTGTATTGTTTTATTTGCGGGGAGAGATGTAGGCTGTGTGACCGAGAAAGGTCAGCAAACCCTAGCTCGGCCCTGAGTCCAGGCCTTGTGGGGAGGTATTTCCCTGTCTGGGTCCTCACACCAGCCCCTACACTGTCCTGCGGAGGACTCCGAGACCCAATCGTTGCATTAGCCCTGGTATTAGAAGTAGTCCCTGGAGCCGGGCGCGGTGGCTCTCGCCTGGAATTCTAGCAACTTGGGAGGCAGAGGCAGGAGGATCACAGGTTTGAGGCCAGAGGCAGCCTGCATAACTTAGTGAGACCCTGTCTCAAGATAAAAAATAAAAAAGAGGCTGGGGGCGCAGCCCAGTGGTAGAGCACTTGCAAAGTATGTGCAAAGCCCTTGCAAAGCATGTGCGAGGCCCTGGGTTCAACCCCTATAGTACCACAACAACAACAACAACAAAAAAAAAAAAAAGAAAAGAAAAAAAGAAATACAAGAGTCCCCCCCCTTTGGTGATAGGGACTGGCCTGGACTGGACAGGTTTGTCTGCAGAAGCTTTCCACTTCGGACACTGCTTGGGACGGCATGACTGAGTTGTCAAAGGCATATCCTGAAAATATTGTCAAACGCACATCTTGAAAATGCACGCTCTGGAAATATTTCCCGCTCCCCATCTGCAGGTATGCACTGCCCAAGGGCAGAAGCAAGACCTCCTTCTCTAAAATTTCCTTCCTTCTTTCCTCTTTTCCACCCTTCTACCCTCCCTCCCTCTCTTCTGTCCTTCTTTCCTTCTGACAGGGTCTCTGTATGTAGCCTAGGCAGGGCTGGAACTCCCGATCCTCCCGCCTTAGCCTCCCAAGTGCAAGTCCCCCTCCAATAACGAAGATTGCATCTGGTGTGGGGAATTTGTTCACTGCCCCATGTGGGCTCCATTGGCTCAGACTCTGCCTGAAAAGGTTCCTAAATCCAATGCCAGAAGGGGCCAGCCCCAGTGAAAGGAGGAGGTCAGGGACCCCAGGTCCACCTGCCATCCTGCATGGCCCCTGATTATGGGAGAGGCCTCGAGAAGGTATTTGTAAGTGCTCAGGGAAGGGAGGGAGGAACGAGTGAACCTAGGTTGGCTAGGCACCATGCAGACAGGACCTGGGTCCTTGTCTTGCTGATATACAGGGCTCAGTTGCCACATCTGCCTGTCAAAATTTTTTTCTAAGTCACGGCTGTGGTCTGAATGTTGGTGTCTCTTACCTCCTCCATATATTAGACTTAACTCCCAATGTGATATTAAGAAGTGGGGTCTTTAGGAGGTGATTAAGTCATGAGGTCTCTGCCATGTATGGGATTGTTGTTGTTAGGTGCCATTGAGTTGGGTCCGACTCATAGCAACCCAATATACAACAGAATGAAACACTCCCTGACCCTGTACCATGCTGGCACTATGTCAGTGCTTCCCTGCCGTTCATAGGTTTTTCAAGGGCTGATTGTTTTGGGATTGCTTTGGGAATGGATTGCCACATCCTGCTCCTTTTTTTTTTTTTTTTTTTTTTTAAATTTAAGACAGTCTTGCTAAATCGCCTAGGTTGGCCTCAGATTTGCTGTTCTCGGCCTCGGCCTCCCCATCGCTGGGATTACAGGCATTCTGCCACTGGTGCTTGGCTCCTCAAAACTTCTTAAGTTCTCCCTCTGGAAGGCGAGCTGGCCAGGGTAGTCTGGAGAATAGGCTCCACACAGCTGTCTTACTGCGGTGGCCCCTATTCCCTACACGGACCTTGGGAAAATGTTTACAACTGACCACTGGGAGAGAGGCAGTGGTGGGGTGGTCTAGGGGACATTTGGAGCGCGCCCTGGGCCCAGTTGCCATTAGGTATGGGGCTCAGCCGCAAGATGTGCTTCTTTAAGTCCTTCCAGGACTAGTAGACTGACCTGGGATAACTGGGGAGGCCCAGGCCTTCCCATGAGCCTGGTCATTGTTGGGCACCTCAGAAAATTGAAGTGCCCCCCTGGAGGCTGGGATCATCCTAGACCACTCAGAGTTCCGTGCAGGGTATCATGACCCTACCAGGCCACGCTACGAGGCTGTGGGGCTGAGACTCAGGGTCCCAGTGAGACCCCGACAATGCGGCATCTCCCCGTCCAGGTCCTTTGGGGTTGCCAGGTTGCTGGGGCGCCACCTGGTGGCCGCTTTTATATCGCCCGGGAGCTGTGGGTTCATGGACGAGGGACAGGATCCTGCTTTGGGGTCCAAGGCCGAGTTCTAGAAGGCTAGCAGCCGTGTCAGGGTCTAAATGGCGGAGGCCCTCGCAGCTCTCGGCTGAGCGCCTCTGATCGTCACTGCACGATGGGGAGAGCAGCATTTGGGGGTTGTGGGGGCTGACTAGCGCCCCCGGCTTCCCCACATCCCCACTGGCGCAGGCCGAGCGCCTCCTGAGAATTCTGCTCCGTCTCTTCCAGTGAGCCGAGCCCCAGTCCTTTGTACTACGCTGGGGTCTGGCTGGGGTCTGGTCGTGGGGACCCCGTCTATTAAATCAGACCTCTGAGACCAAGCAGTGTCTGAAATAAGATGCCTCGCCAAAAGTCACAGGACCGGTTCAGGCTCATATTCCTGAAGCCACCAGCATATGGTCAGATGGCAGTTGGAAAAATGTCCATCCGGTATTAAGGGGTCAGGGTGCGTTCATTCACTGGTTTGTTCTTTTTCTTTTTTCTTTTTGGGGGGAGGGGAATTGGGGGTTGAACCTAGGGTCCCTGGCATGCAAGGCAAGTGCTCTACCACTGAGATGTACCCCCAGCCCCTTTCTTATTTTTTAAGACAGGCTCTCCCTAAATTGCACAGGCTGCCTCTGACCTCAAACTCCACATCCTCCGGCGTTAGCCTCCTGATTCACTGAGATTACAGGCATTTGCCATGCAGCACAGCTTCCAGGGTGTTTTATGATAAAAATTTGGGGAGAAAAACATTGTTTATACTGAAGCTACATTGGTTATAGATAAGATGGTGATGTTAAAAGGGACCAAAACTCTCAGATTGGTTTGTCCATAAAGAAAGCATTTTGCAAATTCTTGGTTGGCTGGTGCCAAGAGCAGAATGTATGTAGCCTTGCAGAGTCCTCCTCAGCATGCAAGAAAGGAATCTGGAGCAGGGTTTTTTGTTTTTTTAAAATCTAGCTTGAGGCTGAGTGTTAAAATGGTCTTCTCTTGTCTCCTCCCTCCTTCCATTCTCTGCTTTTTAACTTCAGGTATTATTATTCGTTTTTTGCAGTACTTGGGAGTTGAACCCAGGGCCTTACACATACTTTGCAAGAGCTCTATCACCAGGCTGCATCCCCAGCCCATTTATTTTTTTATCGTGAGACAGGGTCTTGCTAAATTGCACAAGCTGCCTCTGGCCTTGAACCTGCAATCCTCCTGCCTCTCCTTCCTGAGCTGCTGGGATCTTAGGTGTGAGCCACCACCCCTGGCCCTAATTTTTTTTTTTTTTTTTTTTTTTTGAGTCAGGGTCTTGCTCAGTTATGCAGGCTGACTCTGGCTTCAAATTTGTGATCCTCCTGCCTCTGCCACCTGAGTCGCTGGGATTACAGGTGTGCACCACTGTGCCCAGCTTCTGGTTTGTAACTTTAGGACATCTCAGGTTTTTTTTTTTTTTTTTTGCGGTACTGGGGGTTGAATCCAGGGTCTCGCACCTGCATGCTTTGCAAGTGCTGGACCACTGAGCTGAGCCCTCAGCCCATTTTTTTACTTTATTTGAGACAGGGTCTCGCTAAATTACGCAGACTGCCTCTGGTCTCAAACTTGCAACCCTCCTGCCTCCGCCTTCTGAGCTGCTAGGATTACAGGCGTGTGCCACTGCACCCTGCTTCTTGGAATTTTTCTTGTTGTTATTTGAAGCAGAATCTTTCTCTATAGCTCAGAGGGGCCTGAAACTCCCGATCCTCCTGCCTCGGGCTCCTGAGTGTTGGAATTACAGGAGCGTGCCACCATGCCTGGCCCTGTCTCATCTTTACAGCCAGGAAGCACTTCATGATAGGGACATGTTCTGAGAAATGCACTGCTCCTTGAGTTTGGCCTTGTATGGAGGGCACAGAGCCCTTACACAGACCTGTATAGTACAGGCCAGTCACTCGGCATGGGCTCTTAACACAATCAGGAGATGCAGGTGAACATGACAGGTACAAAGCTGCTGGTGACATCACACAACACACTGTCCCACAGTGAGCTGCTTTCTCTCTCTCTCTCTCTTTTTTTTTTTTTCCTGATCTGAGGTCTCACTGTGTAGCCCAGGCTGGCCTCAAACTTGTGATCCTCCTGCCTCCACCTTCCAAGTGCTGGGATTACAGGAATGCACAACCACGCCTGGTTCTAGGAGCACCTATGGTGAGCACCCACAGGTCTCTCTTTTTTTTTAAAGACAGGGTCTTGTTATGTAGCCTACACAGGCCTTGAACTTGTGACTTGTGATCCTCCCACCTCTGCCTCCTGAGTGCTAGGATTACAATAGTGTACCAACTGGCCATCTGTAGGTCTTTTTGGTGTTCCAGCTGGGAAATCATGGAGTACTGGAATAGAATGTTACATCAAAAATCCATGATAGCTGGGTGCAGTGGTGCATGCCTATAATCCCAGCGGCTCGGGAGGCAGAGACAGGAGGATCGCAAATTCGAGACCAGAGGCAGTCTGCATAATTTAGCGAGATATTGTCTCAAAAAAAGTAAAAAAAAAAAGGTCTGAGGGTGCAGCTCAGTGGTACAGCACTTGGAAAGCATGCAAGCGTGAGGCCCCGGGTTCAACCTCCAGTACTGGGGGGAAAAAAAAAATCCATGATGGGCTTGCACTATACAGATGGCTATAACTTGTCCCCAAAGTGGGAGGAGCTCCATAGTTTCATGTGCAAATATTTTGGTCATCATTGTGAATAGTATCAAACTGATAATGGCAAATAACAGCAAATGTCTCACACCTCTAACATCAGTTACTTGATGATCACAAAGGATCAAGACAAAAACAAGTATACCAATTGTACAAGAGAATGGGGCTCAAACCACAGAAATGACCCAAATTCTCCTTTTCTCCTTAATGACTACTTGCCACTTCTTACAAAAAGGTTTAACTCCATTCACTTCTTTTTGCCTTACAAATAAGACATCTTACCGTTACCATAGACTAACTGTGTTCGCCTTCTCACACAAAGAAATGTTTCACTTCCTTAAATAGCAATCAGATCACCTAGTTGTTGTTAGGTGCCATCGAGTCATGTCTGACTCATAACAACCCTCATCTGGTTTTCAATGGCTGATTGTTTCGGGATTGCCTCGGGAGTGGGTTGCCTCATCCTTCTCCCATTTTTGTGGTGCTAGGAATTGAACTCAGGACCTCAGAGACTGCAGAGTGTTGCTCTACCAACTGAGCTAAATCCCAGGCCAGATCACCTAAGGCAAGCCTAAATAACATGACATTCTATTGAGCACCTTTTTACTGATAACCCCAGTAATTTATGCTTTGTGTGACTACTATAATTCATTATAACCTCAACTTTGACTACAGGGCTGGCCTTAGTGATCCTTGGTAATCAGTAAAACCATGGCTTAAGTTTTTGGCATCGTGAGTAAAAGCAAAATTAATTTCATAAAAACTTGTTTGTGTTCAGTAGGCCAGGTATGGTGGCACATATCTGTAATCTCAGTGACTTGGGAGGTGGAAGAGGCAGGATTGCAGGTTTGAGGCCAGAGGCAGCCTATGTAACTAAGCAAGATATTGTCTCAAGACTTTTTTTCTTCAGTTCTTGGGAGTTGGCCCTGGGTCTCCCATATACTTGGCAAGTGCTCTACCACTAGGCTGCACCCCTAGCCCATTTTTAATTTTTTTTTTTTTTTTATCTTGAGTCAGAGTCTAAGTTACAAGGCTGCCTCTGGCCTTGAACTTGTGATCCTCTGTCTCTGCCTCCCAAAACACTGGAAGGTGCCACTGCATCCGGCTTCAAGATTTTTTTAAAAATTACAAAGAATTTTTTTTAAAAAAAGGGACTGAGGATGCAGCTCAGTGGTAGAGCACTTGCAAAGTATATGCAAGGCCACTAGTACTGAAAACATTATTATGTGTAAGAAAAAACAATGAAATATACCTGAGGTAAATACTGGCAATTGTATGCACATGCTCATACTGAGTCAGAATGTATGATTAACTTGACAAAATTACAGAGGTGATCTGAATAGCCATATATGCAATGGCATATTTTAATATACCCTCTCAGGAAATGAAAAAGACAATATGTTAATATACAAGTTGTTTGAAAACAGTTAATACAATATTTCTAAGAGACAGCTACAGAAAGTTTTGCTTCACTAATAAATACATATTATTTAAAATCACATAAAACTGAACATAAGTGAAAACACACTGAGGGAGTACATTCAGCAGGAACTGAGAAAACCCACAATTGCCAGAAATGAGGAGAGTGATTATTCCCACGTGGAGGGACTGGAGAGAACAGTCACTGTCTAACACAGTAGGAGAATAATTCCTATGTAGTTATTATTGTGTTTTTCTTTTTCTTTTGTGGTGCTGGGAAGAGAATGCAGGCCTAGTGCATGCCAGGCAAATGCTCTACCACTGAGCTGCACTCCCAGCCCCATGCAATTCATTTTGACTGCAACATAGTAGAATCAGGAACACAGTTACGAATGGTTTTAAGAGAACTACAGAAATTAGACCTTATAGGAATACAGTATAAAGAGGGAACACAGAGCAACAGAGAACATTCCCAAGCATGGCAGTCTAAATTAGTTGTCTGGTACATACATGAGGGTTAAGAGGAAATCCAAACTGCAGAGGGATCTTTGACATAAAGCTTGTGGAGTTGTTAGTGGAAACCTATACATCTATTGGAAAGGAGTCATGCAGTTGCGTGTTTTGATGAAACTCCTGTGTGAACATGTGCAGTAGGGATGGAACCCAGGGCATCACACATGCTAGGCAAACAACCAGTGGGCCACACCCACAACCTAAGGATACTCTTGATTGGTAGAGAAAACAGAAAAATAGGAAGTAGGGTGTATAAAGGGCCAATGCATGTGGTCCCTGAATAGTGGTTCTGGTACCTAATCTGGTATCTAAAGTTACTTAATTTTGCCTGGCAAATCTCTATGCAAGTTAGGCTTTTAGAATTCTAACATGGAACCATGAAGGGAATAGATTTTAGAAAATCTAGTTCATATTACCTATGTTGACATAATGCAAATCAGGAGGGGCATGTTCAATATCCAGATTGTCCTATCATAGATGCCTCTACCACTGTGCTGCACTCCCAGCCCCCTTTAAAACTCTTTACCTTGAGGCAAGGTCCTGCTCAAACTTGCCTCAAACTTGCAATTCTGCTCCTGCCTGTAGGGACTTAATTTTAAAGGCAGGCTCTCACTATTATAGAGTAGGCTGGCCTGGGACTCATGATCCTCCTGCATCAGCTTCCTGAGGCCTGGAATTACAGGCATGGCCACCATGCCTGGCTTCAGTGGTCTTTTACTCAGTGGAAGAGCTTATGCTGCTCAAGGCCTGGGCTCAATCTACAGGACAAAAATGACAATAACAGAACCCCCAGAATAATAAAAACCAAGATCTTAACCAAACCAACCCCAAACCCAATTATATATTAGAATTACATTTCAATTCACTCATGGGTCGAACAGACTTAGTATTAGATACATAAAATTTTATTAATTGATTTAATGAGAAAATACTAGCACATATACCTTTGATTGATTATTGATTAAAAAGCACCTACAAGCCAGGAGGGGTGGCTCACATCTGTAATCCTAGCAATTGGGAGGCTGAGGCAGGAAGATCAGGAGTACCACGCAAGCCAGGGCTATGTAGACCTTTAAGTCCTTGTCAAAAAAATAAATATATATATAAAAAATAAAGTACCTATAGAATTATTTCACTACCTTTTTTGCAAAAGTAGAAATTCATAATCCAGAGATGCATTTTTAAGAATGAAGCACTGAAACCAGACACCATGGCACATGCACTAAGGAGGTAGAGGCAAGAGGATAGTGAGTTCCAGGCCAGCCTAGACTACAGAACAAGACCCTATCTCAAATCAAATAAACTCACACACACGCTCTCTCTCTCTCTCACACACACACACACACAAGTGTATGTATTTTATATACATATGTATGTATTTGGCTTTTGTAACATTTCTTTCAGTTTGAATTTTCTGGCTGACTTATATGAATTACATTGTATTTAGCTCTCTATATTACATTTATAGTTTTCCACAATGGGAATTTTAATGACTGAAAATATTTGTGTAATTCCAGCAGAGGCAGGAGGATCACTGCAAGTTTAAGGCCAGCCTGGCCTTCATAGTGAATCCTAGGCTAGCAAGGCTACATAGTGAGACCTTGTCTTAAAACATACAAAAAAGAAAAGAGAAAAGAAAAAAGAAAAGAAAATGAAAACATTCCCCCACTCCACTCCTCACATTCATTATTATTCCTATCTAGTGTGCAATTTCACATGTTTATTTAAGGATGTGGACAAAGTAAAAGCTTTTCCACATTGCTTACATTTAAAAAGTTTCTCTCCACCATGAGTTCTTTCATGTCTTTGAAAGGAACTGCGAAGACTAAAGGCTTTCCCACATTCTTTACATTTATAGGGTTTCTCTCCTGTGTGCATTCTCATGTGTCCCTGAAAGCTTGTGGGATAAATGAAGGCTTTCCCACATTCCTTACATTCATAGGGCTTCTCTCCAGTGTGGGTTCTTTCATGTATCTGAACATAACTAGAACAACTAAAGGCTTTGCCACATTGTTTACATTCATAAGGTTTCTCTCCAGTATGAGTTCTTTCATGTGTTCGAAATGCACTCAGAAAAATGAAAGCCTTCCCACATTCTCCACACTTATAAGGCCCATCTCCTGTGTGTGTTATCATGTGTCTTCGAAAATTTTCAAGAGAAATGAAGGCTTTTGCACATTCCTTACATTCATACGGTTTTTCTCCAGTGTGATTTCTTTCATGTATTTGCAAATCAAGAGGATAATTGAAAGTCTTTCCACATTTTTTACATTCATACGGTTTTTCTCCAGTGTGAGTCCTTTCATGTACCCGACAGTAACTAAGACGACTGAAAGCTTTCCCACATTCTCTGCATTTATAGGGTTTCTCTCCAGTGTGCACTCGCATGTGTACTCGAAAGGCTGGGCGGGCACTGAAGGCTTTCCCACACTCCTTACATTTATAGGGTTTCTCTCCAGTGTGAGTCCTTTCATGAATCTGAACGGAGGTGGAACATCTGAAGGCTTTACCGCATTGTTTACATTCATAGGGTTTCTCTCCAGTGTGAATTCGCTCATGTACACGTAGAAAACTGGGCCGAATGAATGCTTTCCCACATTCTTTACATTTGTAAGGCCTATCTCCACTGTGTGTTACCATGTGAGTTTGAACACTTGTGCGGGAAATGAAGGCTTTCCCACATTCCTTACATTTATAGGGCTTCTCTCCAGTGTGGGTTCTTTCGTGTATTTGAATAGAGCTGGGACAACTGAAGGCTTTACCACATTTTTTACATTCATAGGGCTTCTCTCCAGTGTGAATCCTTTCATGAATTCGAAGAGAACTGGGAGAACTGAGAGCTTTTCCACAGTGTTTACACTGATAGGGTTTCTCTCCAATATGTGTCCGTTCATGTGTTTGAAAGGGCTGGTGATATATGAAGGTTTTCCCACACTGTTTACATTTGTAGGGGTTTTCTCCAGTGTGAGTTCTTTCATGTCTTTGAAAGGACTTGAGATAACTGAAAGTGCTCCCACAGTCCTTACATTTATACGGCTTCTCTCCATACTTAAAGCCATAAAGTTCATGTCCAGGGTGAGATTTGATGTGCCTAATAAGGGATGAATGAAGCATGAAGACTTTTCCACATATGCTACAATCATATGGTTTTACTGCAGCAGGTTTCTTGGTCACACTGAGATCTGGGATCTCGTTCAAAGTGTCTCCACACTGACCACCTTCTTTCCTTTCACAGAATTTCTGTATCACATAACTTCTGTAAAATGTTAGAACCACATTAATAATGGTTTTTTATTAATTATGTTTATTAATAGGTTTTAGAATTACATTTTTATAGTTTGGGTGTGGTGATGTACTTCTGTAATCCCAGCACTCAGGAAGATCGTGAGTTTGAGGCCGCCTTGGGCTACATAGTGAGACTTTGTCTTAAGAAAACCAAAAGAAAAGCCAGGCACAATGGCACACACCTGTAATACCAGTGACTTGGGAAGCAGAAGCAGGAGTATCCAGGAGGATTCCAAGTTCGAAGCCAGAGGCGGCCTGAACAACTTAGGGCTGAGGGTGCAGCTCAGTGATAGAGTGCTTGCAAAGTATGTGCAAGGCCTGGGTTCAACACCCCCAGTACCACACCAGCACACACAAGAAGAAGAAGAAGACAACGACAACGCAAAGACGACAACGACGACCACCAAAAAAGAATTATGTTTTTAGCCAGGTATGGTCATGCCTACCTGTAATTCCAGCCCTTGGGAGGCTGAGGCAGGAGGATCATGAGTTCTCACTATATAATGAGACCCTGTCTCAAAAATACAAAACAAAATAAAATTGAGACTGAGTTTCCTTTGATTGCTTGCTTTTAAAATTTCATAGTAATTTTCCCGCTAAAATATAATATACAGTAAGATTCTTTAGCTTGTAGCCATACCACCCTGGCATTCTACCTTCTACCTGAGAAGCTAAGCAGCATCAGGCCTAGTTAGTAGTTGGATGGGAGACCGCCAGGGAATACCAGGTGCTGTAGGCTTGAGACAAGGATCTGGCAGCCCACTCTGGAAACAATCAACCATTGAAAACCCTATGAATAGCAGAGAAGCACTGACATAATGCTAGACATGACACAGTGTCAGAGACTGTTCCATTCTGTTGTACATAAGGTCACTATGAATCAGACCCAACTCAAAAGCACCTAATAACAACAACAACAATGACAGAGATTCTTTAAAGGACACTGTTTTGTCTAGTATGTACAACTTACCTTAGGTTTCTTCGCTGGACTTTGTACTGATCTGTAATGTTCTGGTCTTCCCATTTATTCCCTACAATGTAGACCCAGAAAATCATTATAAATTGTTAGAAATCATGGAAACCTTATTAGGTCCTAGGTCCATAATGAGCTGATAATGCCTGGCTTATTTATATGCCAATGTATTCACTTTACATATTCTAAATTCCGGAATAGTAATGACAAGCAAGAAATGCTTGTATAATTAACTACAGTGAAGGAATGATGTCATCCTTACCTACAGAGGTCAGATTCTTGAAGGTTTCCCGCATCACATCTCTGTAGAGTTTCTTCTGAGAAGGATACAGCAGAGCCCACTCCTCCTGGGAGAAATTCACAGACACATCCTCAAAGGCCACTGAGTCCTAAAACATTCCACACATGTATACAGGAGAATGAGTAAGGTCAATAGAGTTAGGAATCTATATTCAAATTCCTAAGTTCACATACTATTCTGGACTCTAAACATTTATTGTATACCATGGGTGTCAGATTTTTTTTTTTAAAGAGAACATGATTTTTAATACATAACTTCAGTACAACCAAAAAATAAAACACAATAAACGGAAAACACATGGTATTTCATTTGCAATCCTTGACAAAATGTTTACATACTTAATCATAATTGATTTCTTGGGAAAAAGTAACAAAGAGACAATAATTACAAGGGAAGTGAAAAGAAACAGAAAATAAAATAACATAATAATGCTAGATGAAGATGATTTAGTTTAATGGTAACAGGAAAGAAAGCATTTTGGTAATATTACATTGTCAATGATAAAGGATATACTGTTCTCTAATGTAAAGTTTTAGAAAATGGAGACCTCTGATTCAAACACTGAGAGAACTTACTCCAATTAGGGAAATTACTCAAATGTTGATTTTGCAAATACTTTGCGGTGGCAATTCCAATCCAAAGAAATTATTCCAAACTAGCTGAAAAAATCAAATTTATACATAAGCATGTTTACATACAGAAAATCTATTGCTAATATACAAACCCTTGAAAATGTGTATAAATTTGCATATGCTGTAAGAATGGTCAGACAACTCCATAAATAACACGTAACATTGAAGATTAAAATTATAAGCAAAAATGTACTCATAAAGTAAAAGTACTAGTCAGGTAAGGTGGCTCACACCTGCTATCCCAGGGACTCGGGAGGTGGAGGCAGGAGGATCTCAGGATCAAAGCCAGAAACAGACTGAGTATCTCAGTGAGACCCTGCCTCTATTTAAAAACCTAACAGGGCTGGGGGTACAGCTCAGTGGCACAGCATTTGCAAAGCATGTGCAAGGCCCTGGGTCTAACCCCTAATTACCACAATTTTTTAAAACACAAAAAATAAAAAAACAAAGTAGAAGTAGTGTTTCAAAAATTTTTGTCATGGGGGCACGGTGATGCACAGGGGTAAACTCAGCATTCAGGAGGCTGAGGCAAGATCTTGAGTTTGATGCCAGCAAGACCCTATCTAAAAACAACAAAAACAAATTCTGTCCATTGAATTCTTTAAAATGGGAATTTTAAAAATTAGTTTCAAATGTATCCTGTAGTAAGTGGTAATTATCAATACATGCATTTCATACTTATGGACACACGGAGAGGACGCCCTTATTCATTCCACCATACTGAAGCTCTCTGGGTAGTGGTGACCTCAACATTCCAGCTCTGATTCAGTCCAGCAGTAACAGTGACAATCATGAATAAGAGTAAATGCTCTCTTCAAGGGCATCTTTCCTGAGGGTGTCAGAGTTTTAACTCTTTGTGCACACTGACTTCTTCTGCTACTTGTGATCCCCTGCCTCAGCCTCCTGAGTTGCTGGGATGAAAGATGTGCACCATGATGCCCAGCAAGTGCACAGTAACTTGTGTAAACTGAACAGCACCTGCACTTACACCTACATTTTTACTATGGTCACCACAAGTCAGTCTGTCTGTCTGACTTATTATTATTATTATTATTATTATTATTATTATTTTTAGACAGGGTGTCATAAGTAGGCCAAGCTGGCCTTGAACTCACAATCCTCCTACCTCAGCCTCCCAAGTGCTGGGGCTACAGGCATGCGCCACGATGCTTGGCTCTGTTTTTCTTAATCTCACAGATAAAAATTTGTTCAAAATAAGAATAGCAACAATGTATTTGGCAATTACAAATTAATGAATGGAAGTAATGCTACAAGGGACAGAGAGGGCCAGGCACGGTGGCTTATGCCTGTGATCCCAGCAACTCAGGAGGTAGAGGCAGAAAGATCGCAGGTTGGAGGCCAGAGGCAGCCTGCATAACTTAGCAAGATCCTATCTTAAGATAAAAAACAAAAACAAGGGCTGAGGACGCAGCAAAATATGAACACTTGCAAAATATGTGCAAAGCCCTGGGTTCAAACCCCAAGTACTTTAAAAAACAAATAAATAAAAGGTAGTGGAGAGGACAGAAAAAGGGACAGAGAGGAATTCAAGATATTTTGTTAGGAGAGACATGCATGATCTGTGAAGTTGTACAGTGTTGTTTGAAAGAGAACTTGGATTAATTATAAATGTATACTACAAAATTAAGGGCAATCACAACAAAATAAAAACATATAATTTTGATCCTAAAAGCAAAGAAAAATAGATCCAGGTAAAATGCTCGATAAAAACAGAACAAGGGACTGAGGTGTAGCTCAGTGGGAGAACACGTGCTCAGCAAGGAGGACCTGGGTTCCATCCCCAGCATCTAAAACAAAACAAAAATAAAACAAAAATGAAAAAAACAAAAAACAAAGGCAAACAACCCAATTAAAAATGAACAAAAGGGGCCAAGTACGGTGGCGCACACCTATAATCCCAGCAACTCAGGAGGCAGAGGCAGAAGGATTGCAAGTTTGAGACCAGAGGCAGTCTGTGTAATTTAGCGAGACCTTGTCTCAAAAAGTAAGAAAATGGGCTGGAGGTGCAGCTCAGTGGTCCAGCACTTGTAAAGCAAGTAAGCGTGAGGCCCTGGGTTCAATTCCCAGTACCACACACACACACACACACACACACACACACACACAAAAGATCTTTGGATGTCAAGATATTGTAGGGGAGATGGATAAATGCATAGGTAGAAAAAAGAGGGATTTTTTTTTTTAATTTAAAAACACTTTAGAGCTGGACATGGGTGGCACATGACTATAATCCTAAGGACTGAGGAGGCAGAGGCAGGAGGATTGCAAGTTCAAAGGCCAGAAGCAGTTTGTGTAAATTAGGGAGATCTTGTCTCAAGAAAAAAAAGTTAAGAAAGGGCTTAGAGTGCAGCTCAGTGGTAGACCATTTCCAGAGTATGCATGAGGCCCTGGGTTCATCTGTCTAGGACTATCAAATAAATAAGTAAATATTGTGGTGGGTGTGGTGGTCCACACCTGTAATCCCAGATGCTGGGGAGGAGGAGGCAGAAGGATCACAAGTTCAAGACCAGAGGTAGTCCACGTCATTTTATGAGACCCTGTCTCAAAAAGTAAAAAAAATGGGGCCGGGCGTGGTGGCGCACGCCTGTAATCCCAGCGGCTTGGGAGGCGGAGGTGGGAGGATCGCAAGTTCGAGACCAGAGGCAGTCTGCGTAATTTAGCGAGACCCTGTCTCAAAAAGTAAAAAAAATGGGCTGAGGTGCAGCTCAGTGGTCCAGCACATGCAGGGGCAAGGCCCTGGGTTCAACCTCCAGTACCCCAAAAAAAAAAAAAAAAAAAAAAAAAAAAAAAAAAAAAAAAAAAAAAAAAAAAAAAAAAAAAAAAAAAAAAAAAAAAAAAAAAAAAAAAAAAAAAAAAAAAAAAAAAAAAAAAAAAAGTAAAAAAAACGGGCTGGAGGTGCAGCTCAGTGGTCCAGCACTTGCAAAGCTTGCAAGCATGAGGCCCTGGGTTCAACCCCCAGGACAACAATAAACAAACAAACAAACAAACAAATAAATAAATATTAAAAAATAAAATCTTAGAAAATGGTAAGACACACTTGTAGTCCCAGCTACTGGGAAGGCTGAAGCAGGATGCTTGAAACCAGGAGTTCAAGACCAACCTGTGCAACAGAGCAAGATACCCTCCTGAAACCAAAGGAAACAAGCACACAAAACCTCTGAAAGGACTTCATCCTCCTAGTACTTCCCAACCAGACACCTGTGGCAGAGGGTCAACAGGAAGAACTAACTGGGCCTTCAATTACTTTGCTTGGGAGGATCAAAGTGTGGCCAGAGCTAGGAGTCACTGGTCTCAGGCCTTTGTTCCCTAGCCACATAGCGTTAGCACAGTACTGAAAATTTTAAATGAGAAATACAGCATTGCCAGGTGTGGTGGTGCACACCTGTCATCCCAGCACTTGAGGCTGAGACAGGAGGATCGTGAACTGGAGGCCAGCCTGGGCTACATAGGGAGTTGTATATCAGCCTAGGATACACAGCAAGACCCTATTTCAACAAACAAACAAAAATAAGCATTTAATGATCTGGCAAAAGTGTTTAAATTCGGTGTTTATGTGTAAAAGAAATTGTATAGCACTTTTGCTAGCTCTGAAAAAACACGTACAAGTATCTCTTGCTTTCAGCAAATGCAGGTGTCAGTTAAGGGTTTCAATGGCAAGAAATTGTTTGCTAAACTATAATCATATTTGAATACATCTAGGTGTTGCAAGTCTAAGGCCTGGTATTCCTTCTGAAATCATCAAAATAAGAAAAACAGCATTTCAGGAGTAACTCAGTGGTGGAGCATGTGCTTGGCATGCAGAAGGCCCTAAATTCAATCCCCAGCACCCAATAAATGAAAGAAATGAAATGAAATAAAAATAACAGATCTAGTGGGGTGCGGTGGTGCACGCCTGTAATCCCAGCGGCTCAGGAGGCAGAGGCAGGAGGACTGCAAGTTTGAGACCAGAGGCAGTCTGCGTAACTTAGCGAAATCCTGTCTCAAAAAGGAAAAAAAAAAAAAAAAAAAAAAAGGGCTGAGTGTGCAGCTCAGGGGTTCAGCACTTGCAGAGCATGCAGGTGTGAGGCCCTGGGTTCAACCTCCAGTACCGCCAAAACAACAACAACAACAACAACAACAACAACAACAACAACAACAGACCTTAGAAACTTATATACTATGGGAAAGAATAAATGTAAATAAGATTTTTTTTTTTTGGCGGTACTAGGGGTACTAGGGGTTGAACCCAGGGCCTGGATCACTGGGCTGCACCCCCAGCCCATTTTGTAGATTTTATTATTTTCTGAGACAAGGTCTTGCTAAGTTACACTGACTGTCTCTGGTCTTGAACTTGTGATCCTCCTGCCTCCGCCTCCCCAGCCGCTGGGATTACAGGCATGCGCCACCACGCCCGGCTTAAATAAGAATTTTTAACAAATGTGCTAGCTGGGTGTCTGGTCGCCCAAATCTGTAATCCTAGTGCCCAGGAGGTGGAGGATGGAGGATCTGGAGTTCAGGGCAAGTGTGAGCTACATAGTCAGACACTATCTCAAAATAAATAAACAAACAAACAAATAAATAAATAAATAATAGGAATATTTTATTTATTTATATTTGACATGTTGAGGATTGAATCCAGGGCCTTGCACACAGTAGGGAAGAGCTCTTCCACTGAGCTACATGTCCAGATTACAAGTTCAAGAATCTCTTATGATTTTTAATGAGAACTACCCCTTTGTTTCTGGATCTATTTTATGGTGTCTTTCAAGCCGTATTCACTACATACATTTGTTGAAAAATGACATTCAAATAAAAAGACAAATATTTCCAAGGTCACAAAGCCAGAGCAGGGCTGACATACCCATCACCCACGAAAGTTTCCCAAGAGAGGAACCTCAGTCCAGAGAGGTTCCCTAGGATGTCTGTGCCCAGGAAAGATATTGGGAGACGAACATGGATCTTATACAACATAGTTCCATATGCTTGTTATCTGCTTTCCTCTCATGTAAAATTTCCACAAACAATAAATGCATCTTTGAAAAGTGCCACCCATGGCTCTCTGCCTGCAGCGGTACCACTGTGGCGTTCGATCCTGTCAGATCTCGGAAGCTAAGCAGGGTTGGGCCTGGTTAGTCCTTGGACGGGAGACCGCTGGGGAACACTAGGTGCTGTAGGCTTGGGAGAAGGACCCAGCAACTCACTTCCAAAAAACAACCAGCCATTGAAAACCCTATGAATAGCAGAGAAGCACTGAAAAGAGTGGTTTGTCTACTGTACAGTGGGTTGCTATGAGTCGGACACCGACTCCACGGCACCTAACAACCACCACAACATGGCTCTCTGGAAAAAATGGTCATTAAAATGTTGCGGGTGTTTGAAATGCACCCGGGCAGACAGGCATTAACGACGTTTTGAGCTGGTGAGGGGAAGCTGACAGTTGGAAAAACAGGGAAGGCTCTGGAAATTTAGGGATTTATCACTAGCCCCAGAAAGAGCTGGGCTAGGGGGACAGCTCGTCAGTTTGAGACCGTGGTTCCCAAACCTTGGAAGACTGGGACCCCTCCAGCCCAGCTCCTGACACGCACGATCCCCGCCCCCAGAGTCTCCCCACGACCAGCCCGCCGCCACCGCTCAGACGCCGGGATGAGGACATCGAGCCCCGAGGAAGGTTCCGGGCCGGACCCGAGTCGCCGAGTAGGGAAGGGACACAATACCGGGGTCCGCACCGCACAGGCCGGAGGGGACACTGGGCCGAACGGCGGCAGCGGCGGACTTGGCGCACACAGACCCCCCCCCCCGCCACGCCGCTCTGACGCTGCGGGCCTGTGCCCCGGCGGTACCAAGGGACTCTTCCCCGCCCGCACTCACCATCGTCCGGCCTTTAGGGGCTCCCGGCGTGCGCCCCACAGCTCAGGCCCGCGCCGCTAGGTCCTGGGCACACCCACCTGACAGCGCCAGAAAGGGCCGTCGCCTCCGCCAAGCGGACCGCAGCTGCGGCCCCTAGTGACGCAACACGCCTTTGCGTAGCGTGGCCACACCCACCATCCCGGCGGCGCGCTGCGGGATCCACCCTCCTTCGCCTTTGATTGACAGCCGGGGGAGGTCTGGTAGCTGAGCTGGCCCATCGCCTTGGAGGTGGTAGGATGAGCTGCTTTGTGTTCTCTCTCTCTCTCTCTCTCTCTCTCTTTTTTTTTTTTGCAGTATTGGGGGTTGATTCTAAGGCTTCCCGCATGTTAGGGAAGCTCACTACCACTGAGCCGCGACCTTAGCCCCCGCTATTTTGAGACAGGGCATTGTTGGCTACCAAGCTGCCTCTGGCCTGAAGTCCCGATCCACGCGCCTCTGCCTCCAAGTCGCGGGGAGCACCTGGCTTCGCTTCCCGAGACTCTGAGACTTGTGCGCTTAAGCAGAATTAAGTTCTGAACTGAGAGTCAGACGCTGATCTTTCCGTAGCTGCTTCTGGATGGGGGGAAATGGATGTGATCAGGGAATTCCAGGTTTGGCCTCCAGGTGCTGCTGTCACCCGCAGATAGGGGTCCCGCACCCCTATGTTACCGCTTGCCCTGAGTTTCTCTTAGGATCTGCACTCAGGTGAAAGCTGAGTCCTTGGCTCAGTTGTAAAAAAAGAATTATAGGATTGTTGTGGAAAAATTTAAATCAAAAGTTAAGATGTTATAAAGTTGGCTTAAAATGTAATTACTAGAACTTAATGTTCCTTGTTTAAAACATATATTCCATCCTGTAGGTCTCCTGTCTCCTTGCTTTTTATCTATTTACATGACAGCCTGGACCCTGTTAGCCACTTCCTGATTTGTTACAACTGCTAACCTCAGTCTACTGAGGTACTCTCCACCCTGTGAGCCACTTCCCGATTTCTTGTATCATGTAGATATTACCTGCCTGTTTCCGTGGTAACCACCTTAACCCACCTACAGATGATCATGCAGGCTGTGCACATGGGGTTCAGGGTCAGTCCTAAGAGGGCTCGTTTGCGTGGGCTGACACTGCTATAGCAACACATTTTTTATTTTACCCAACTCTTGAGTCTCTTGAAGTACTTTTTTTTCACACCTCTTCAGGATGAATTAGAGTGAAGCAGTTTATTAGGTAAGGAATAGTAAGTACACACTGCAGAGTGCATGCTGCATCCAGAGAGACAGGTACACTTACATTTCTTTAATATATATTATATATAAATGTATGTATATAGTATATGATATATATATAGAATATATATTAAAATATATATTAATAAAATATATGTTGTTATATATATATATTAAACATATATATTGTGCTGTACATCCAGGCCCTTTTCTTTATATTGAGACATAGTCTAAGTTTCACAGGCTGCCTTTGGTCTTGAACCTGTGATCCTCCTGTCTCTGCCTCCTGAGTTGCTGGGATTACAAGTGTCTGCTACCATGCTAGCCAGTTTTTATTTTTTATTTTGAGACAAGAGTCTTGCTGAATTACGAATGCAGCCTCTGGCTTCGAAATCATCCTGCCTGCACTTCCCGGAGTTGCTTGGATTACAGGCATCTATCACTGTGCCCCACACAGTTCTATTTTTTTTTTTTATATTTAATGATACGTAACACTCTACAATACCACTTCTGAGGAATGAACATAGTGCAATATAGATAGTTGGTGTGATAAACTTTTAAAGATAAAATATAAATTAAGCTTATTTTTAAGTCTTGGTGATTTTTGTTGTTTTTCCATTTTTTATTTGTAAGTGTTTGTCAGATCTGGAGTAATAATTCATTTCTTGCATCCATTATACAACTATTAAATCAGTTTTATTTACACATTCATCACTTTATCTATTTTACAGAATTGTATGAACTAAAGAAGAATAAAGTGAGCCGGGCATGGTGGTGCATGCCTGTAATCCCAGCAGCTCAGGAGGCGGAGAAAGGAGGATTGCAAGTTCGAGACCAGAGGTAATCTGTGTAATTTAGCGAGACCCTGTCTCAAAAGAATGTAAAAAAATAAAACTAAATTTAAAAAAAAATGGGCTCGGGTGCAGCTCAGTGGTCCAGCACTTGCAAAAGCATGCAAGCTTGAGGCCCTGGGTTCAACACCCCAGTACTGCCAAAAAAAAAAAAAAAAAAAAAAAAGTAGGAATTTTAATTAACATGCAATTAGAATCATGCAATCATGGGCATTTTTTTCTTAAAGCAATGCTTTGGCATGTATGTAACTTCAGGTTTTTGATGAATGTCATGAATATATAGAATTCAACTGAATTTTCAACTGAATTTAGCCTTAAGAATTTTGTGTGTATAAATTAGCTGCTGTTGGCGCTGGGCGCGGTGGCGCATGCCTGTAATCTCAGCGGCTCAGGATGCGGAGGCAGGAGGATCGCAAGTTTGAGACCAGAGGCAGTCTGTGTAACTTAGCGAGACACTGTCTCAAAAAGTAAAAAAAATGGGCTGGGGGTGCAGCTCAGTGGTCCAGCACTTGCAGAGCATTCAAGTGTGAGGCCCTGGGTTCAATCCTCAGTACTGAAGAAAAAACAAAAAATAAAAAATAAAATTGTTGTTGTTGTTAGGTGCCGTCAAGTCGGTATCCGACTCATAGCGACCCTCACAGGGTTTTCAATGGCTGACTGCTTCGGGATTGCCTTGGGAGTGGATTGCCAGGTCCTTCTCCCATTTTTGCGGTGCTGGGAATTGAACTGGGGACCTCAGAGACTGCAGCGCAGCGCTCTACCCACTGAGACAAATCCCAGCCCAAAAAATAAAATTAGCTGCTGTTTACAGGAGCTTTTTGTGAGTAGCCATATGTGCTGATGAGATAGTTTTTGTGAGATCCTCAATCTCACTTTGTAGGTGACCAAATCATGTCTTTCTTGGATTATCTTCAAAAAGTTGTGTATTACTATTTTTTGTTTTTTTTAAAAAACTAAGTAAGTAGTCCAATGGGCTGGAGGTGTGAGCTTTCAAATTGGTAAACTGAGCCCCATCTCCATTCCTTTTGCTTTACATATGCATTGTATATTGCTCATATTCACCACCCACATTCCCCTCTAGTGACATCCCTTTCTCCATCTGATCCCTTTCACCCCATTAATGGTCTCCTGCTTGCCTGCCTAATTCATGTATATTCCTGTGTATATATACATACAAATATATATTGCATATATAAAAATCCACATTTTACCTTTGTTAACAAAACAAATATTTCTCTTCCTTTCCCTGATTACTTTTTCTTATTGGCCTTTTCCTCCTTTAGAACCTTTCCTTCCACTTACAGTACTCCTCCTACCTTCATGACCTATGTAAATGAAATTCTATACATTGAAAATTAGCATCCATATACAAAAAAGAGTGTTCGAGTCTGGTTTATTTCACTTAAAAATGATCATTCCCAGGTCTATCCATTTTGCAGCAAGTGTCATGATTTCTTCTGTATGACTGAATAAAATTCCATGCTGTATTTACACCACATTTTCCTCATCCATTTATCCCTTAATGGACACCTAGGGTGATCATCCATATCCTGTATTTTCAGTTTCTTTGAGGAACTTCCATATTGACTTCCATAGTGGCTGCACCAAACTACATTCTCACCAGCAGTATAAAGGTTCCTTTCACACCATGTCCACACTTGCATGTATTGTTTGTTTCATTGATGCTAGACATTCTGTCTGGGATGTGGTAATATCTCAAAGTAGCTTTGGTTTGCATTTCCCTCATGGCTTAGGATGGGAAAACAGTTTTTCATGTTTTGACCATTTGTCTTTCCTTTTTTGAGATCTGTTCAATTCGTTTGCCCACTTTGGGCTAGATAACTTACAAACTTTCTTAAGTTTGTAAGCTCTTTATATATTCTGGATATTAACCCACTGACGTATAGCTGGCAAGGATTTTCTCCCATTCTGCAGGCTGTCTCGTCTCTTCACTCTATTATCTCTCTTGATGGGCAAAAGCTTTTTATTTTCATGCCATCCCATTTGTCAATTCCTATTATTGTTCTTGTGTTACTGGGGTCCAGTTCAGAAAGTTCTTGCCTGTGCTTATGGCTAAGTGTTTTCCTCTAGCAGTCTCAAAGTCAGATCTTAATGTCTTTGATACACTTTGAACTGATTTTTGTGCAAGGTGAGAGAGGAGAATCCACTTTCAGACTTTCACATGAAGATATCCAGACCTCCCAGCCTCACTGGTTGAACAGGCTATCATTTCTCCAACATATATTTTTGGCACCTTTCTTGAACATCCTGTGGCTGTAGCTGCTTGGATTTCCTTCTATTTTCTACTCTATTCTATTGGTCTTTATGTCTGCTTTTGGGCCAGTACCATGTTGTCTTCATTATGAATCTGTAGTATAATTTGAAAACCTTGCATTGCTCTTTCTGCTCAGAAATGCTTTAGTGATATTGTGTCTTGTGTGGTTTCATGTAAATTTTAGGCATTTTATCTTTTTAAATTTTGAATTAGGGTCTTGCTGAGTTACTCATGCTGCCTCTGGACTATAAGTCACAATTCTGCTTGTTTCCAGAGTCCCCGGGATTACAGGTATATGCCACTGTGCCTGGTTTAGGATTGTATTTTTCTATCTATGTGAAGAATGTCATTGGAATTTTGAAGGGTACTGCATTGAATCTTTAGATAGTTGTTTGCACAATATTAATTATTCTGCCCCATGAACACGGGAGACCCTTCCATCTTCTAACATCACTCCTCCCACATCAAACAAGGATGTCAGACAGAAAATGAACTTGGGAAATAAATCCTTGGCTTCTGGCTTCATCATTCCACCCTTGATCTCTTTTATCACATTTCCCTTTTTAAAAAAATATGGATTTCATTTATATTGGGTTACTGGCAATCTTAACTCATACTAATTTATAAACATGCTACCTCTAAATACAGTCATAATTCATTCCCATTACTTCGACGAATTTAACAATTATTCTGGGGAGCCACAATTTAACCTATAACAATATTCTTGCTCCAAGTTAGAGGTTACCCTGTGTCAGGGAGATTGTAAATTTATGTGGTACTTTCAGGATGAAAATTCCATGGTCTGCCATACTCTCATTTCTGTGTATGGAGTTGGACCATCCTGTAATGCTCAAGAAAGTAACACTTTTACTCCTTCAGCACTAGTATTAGTTATAAAGGAGTATCATTCACCTTTCCAGAAAGAAATACTAGAATGTATAAAATGTTCCCATGTATAATGTTTACTCTCCCATTCTTATCATTTTTCCTATTAGCACTTTGCCATTGGGACATTTGATGATTGCATTCTTTTATTAGTAACTTTGATAGAATATATTATTGAGCACTTTTTCTTATAACTTATGGGTTTTGAGAAACAAAACATAGCACACATTCACAATTACAGTATCATAAAGAATACTTTTCTGCTCTGGAGAATTTCTTGGGTTTTAGCTCCATAGAGATATGCCATGTGACCCTTGTTCTCAAAGGTTTTGGCTGTGGGAAGATTGGGGTGCTTTTGCAGGTACTTCCTGATATTACCTCCTCATATGAGAAAAATAAGTTCCCACATAGTCTCATGTTGTAATAAAACCATGAATAATGGAAATACCCAAGGTTGGAGACTCAAGTTATTCGTGGTAGTACAGTGATCCAGGGTAGTATGAAAATAACCAAGGAATGGGGAAAGAGGTGAAATTTCAGAACTCATACATGTAACTTGATTTCTATACTGATCTTTAGTTACTGATTTCAAATTTCTGAACTTAATATGATTGATTCTCCAGGATTCACGGAGCACATAAATTTGATTCTGCCCATATACGTGGGCCATAAAGGCAATGTTCTGTGACTGCCTTGAACCCTAGGAATGTGAACATGCCTCTACCTGGAAATTTGGAAGGCAAGATGCATGAAGTTCCATGCTGAACCATAACTGGCATGGACTCTTTCTGTCCCCTTATTCTGAAGTAAATCATTTACTATATCCAAAATGGTATTCATGGAAAATGCTTAATGATACAGGCCTAGAGGAAATTTGCCAAACAGCAAGTGACCCATGGGGTCTTTCTGCCCACAGATGTGGATCAAATCTTGGTTGCTGGGGTAGAGAATATATTTTCCAACTATACATTTCCATGTGATACATGACTTCAGGTGCAGAGATCTAGGTGAGAAAGGGTTCCAGGTATCTCAAGGAGACTGTAAAATTGTTGTAAATACTTGGGAGGCATTAGTGTGGTCTCAGGAGCAGACACACACACACACACCCCTAGCTGATGCTGCAGATATTCCCTCCACTCAAACTTAGGGATCTTCAGAAGTGGCTAAGATGTTCTCCATTTTCATCTTATTCTACAAGGTCCTCACCCAGCATGTGTTGTTTCTGGTTCCTTACATTAGAACAAATGATATACAAGAATGGAGATGTGATGATGGGTAGGTTCTCCTCAGAAAGCATGATGCAAATTAAACATTTCTCCTCGTCTTCCTGTCAGATATTTGGACACAGTGACTCAAAGTCAATTATTACAATAAATCACAGTACCTACCTACCTACCTATCCTGGGGGTTTAAATCAAGGAAGTAAGTATGCTGAGGCATGCACCTTACCAATGAGGTACACTCCAAGCTCTGGTAGTAGTTTAGTTACTACATAAGTATACATAAGTATACATGTTCTCTCTACAGTTATTCTGAGATACTTTGAGACAAATTTCTAACACAAAATACTCATGAGGATGGGCTGTGCACTGTCACTTGTTTTAACATCATGCCTGGCTGTTTTTGCGATTGATGCTCATAGTTACTACAAACCTCCATTAATGATAACCACAAATATCCTAGGAAATAGCCTAATGTACACTTCAGAAGGAATGTCGTCATTCATGTTTGTTTATGGGCACATAATCAAATACCTCAAAATAAACTCCAATATATTTAACTCTCTTTGAAAATTTACATCCAAGTTATTTCAGTTGATCTTGTTATAGTTAGGTGGCATCAAGTCTCATAGTGACCCTATGTACAGCAAATTGAAACACTCCCCGATTCTGTGCCAGGCACACAATCTTATTTATGTTTAAGCCCACTGTTGCAGACACTGTGTGGATCCATCTAGGACAGGGTTTTCCTTTTTTTTTTCTTGAACTGCCACTCTCCCAAACATGATGTCCTTCTCCAGGGATTGGTCCCTCTTGACTACATGTCCAAAACACATAAGACGCAGTCTAGTATCCTTGCTTCCAAGGAGCACTCTGGTTGTACTTTTTCTAGGACCGATCTGTTGGTTCTTTTAGCAGTACATGGTATATTCAATAATTGTCTCCAGCACCATAATTCAAAAGCATCAATTCTTCTCCTGCCTCCCTTGGGCAATGTCCAGCTTTCACAACCATATGATGACTGAAAATACCATGGCATGCATGAGTCAGGCACACCTTCGTCTTCAATGCAACACCTTTACTTTTTAATACTTGATGTTTAGTTGCAGTCCATACTGAAAGCTATGTTCTTTGATCTTCATCAATACATGTTTCAAATCCACTTTCACCAAGCAGACTTGTGCCACCTGCATAACACAGGTTGTTAATGAGTCTTCCTACAATCCTGATGCTGCATTCTTCTTCATAAAGTCCAGCTTCTTGTATTATCTGCTCAGCACAGAAATTGGATATGGTGAAAGTATACAGGCCTGACACACATCTTTCTCAAGTTTAAACCAGGCAGTGTTTCCTTGTTCTCTTTGAACAGCTGCCTCCTGGTTCATGTACAGATTCCTCATGAGTATAATTAGGTGAGCTGGTATTCCCATTTTTCGAAGTGCTATCCATAACTTGTTATTATCCACACAGTCAAATGTCTTTGCATAGTCAGTAAAACATAGACATCTTTCTGATATTCTCTTTCACCTAATGTCCATCTAACATCAGCAATGATGTGCCTGGTTCCCTGCCCCCTTTTGAATCCAGCTTGATTTTCTGGCAGTTCCCTTTGTATATACTGCTGCAGTTGCTTCTGAATGATCTTCAGTAAAATTTCAGTTGACATTAAAGACAAATTCTTGATATATAAAGATTTGAAAGTTTTGTTGAAAAGATTCAAACATTAATGAATTTGATTACTGGGTATGGAGATGTGTACCTGTAACACCAGGAATGAGGTTGAGTTAGGAGGATGATGAGTTTCTGGCCACCTGGTCTACATTATGAGGTGAAAAATGGCATGGGAAGGAACCCTGTGAGTTTGGTACTTAAGATTATAGGAAAGCACAAGATCAGTCTTCATTTGCTGTCTTACAGGGTTAGACCTTTTCAAAAGTGATCAGTAAACCAAATCAGTATTATGTGATGCAATAGAAAGAGTAACTTTTTACCAGGTCCTTTTATGTTCAGATCACAGGCCTGATTTATTTCAATAAAGAGATTAGAAAAGATAAAGGAATGGGCTAAGTACCAAGACCCTGTCTAAATTCCATCATAATGATTTATTCCATTTAAAGTGATCAAACATAAAAAAAAAAGTGATCAAACATATATCATTGGCTGATAAGGCTTTACTGATTTGTTGCAATTCTTTCTACGATTTTTCCTTTCCAAGAATTGACTTGACCATACAAGACTGCATAACCTCAACCCTCCTACATCCTTAAATTGCAAACGAATTCTTACTTTTAAGATTTACCTGATGCTTTCTTGTGTGACTTCTGGTGAAAGCATTTACCATCTTCTTTCATTTGCAGGGTTCCTAGTGCATTTCTTTGATGTATAGCAAGATGATTTCTGACAGGATGCTTTCCTAAATTGTATATTTTTACTTTATGACCTTGGTAGGTTTCTCAGTATTTTGACATTCTTTACATTCACATTGTTTCATACTTGTTTGATTTTCTTTGCAATGTAGAGAGGACTTTCAATAGAAAATTGTGCAGCTCTTTGTTTAAAAGACTGTGTTGTTAGCCAGGTGTGGTGGTGCACGCTTGTAATCCCAGCGGCTCGGGAGACAGAGGCAAGAGGATCACAAGTTCGAGACCAGAGGCAGTCTTTGTAACTTAGCGAGACCCTGTCTCAAAAAGTAAAAATATGGATTGGGGGAGCAGCTCAGTGGTCCAGCACTTACAGAGCCTGCAAGCGTGAGGCCCTGGGTTCAACCTCCAGTACCACACACACACACACACACACACACACACACACACACACAAAAGGCTGTGTTGCTCTGTTGGGTCGTTCAGTCTTGAACACCTGACTTCAAGCCATCCTCAGCCCTCAACCTCCTAAGCAACAGCAATGACAAATTACACTGTGGCAGCCTCAGTTTATCTGCTTGGTATTGCTTCTGAACTGTGAGGTCACTAATGTTGAGAGAGGCTTGACTTCTTGGAGAAACCTGTCCTGTATTCTTCACATTCAAAATTTTACACCTGTAAGAGTTACATGTTCTTAAGTGAGGTGGTGACATCCAGCAGAGGCTTTCTTGCATTCCATACATTCATAGCATGTCTCAGGTGTGTGAGCCCTCTGGTATTGAGTGTGTTGTGATTTCAAGCATTCATTACATTTATAGGGCTTCTCACCTCTGAGTTTCCTTTCTCACCTCTGTGAGTTAACTGATGTCGAGTGAGCTGTGATTTTATTACATTCATAGGGTTTCTCACCTGTGTGAGTTCTCTGATGTTGAGTGAGTTGTGACTGCCAGCAGAATGTTTTCTTGCATTGTTTACATTCATAGGGTTTCTCACGTGTGTGAGTTCTCTCATGGCTAATAAGGTTTGACTTCCAGCAGAAGGCTTTCTTGCATTCTTTACACTCAAAGGGTTTCTCACCTGTGTGAGTCCTCTGATGTTGAGTGAGTTTTGATTTCCAGTAGAATGTTTTCTTGCATTCTTTACATTCATAGGGTGTCTCATCTGTGTGAGTCCGCTGATGTCCAGTGAGTTGTGATTTCGAGCAGAATGTTTTCTTGCATTCTTTACATTCATAGGGTTTCTCACCTGAGTGAGTTCTCTCATGGGCAGTAAGGTTTGACTTTGAGTAGAAGGCTTTCTTGCATTCTTTACACTTAAAGGGTTTCTCACCTGTGTGAATTCTCTGATGTCGAGTGAGTTCTGATTTCAAGTAGAAGGCTTTCTTGCATTCTTTACATTCATAGGGTTTCTCACCTGTGTGAGTTTTCTGATGTGCAATGAGTTTTGATTTCAAGTAGAAGGCTTTCTTGCATTCTTTACATTCATACGGTTTCTCACCTGTGTGAGTTCTCTCATGAAGAGTAAGGTTTGACTTTGAGTTGAAGGCTTTCTTGCATTCTTTACATTCATAGGGTTTCTCACCAGTATGAGTGTTCTGATGTCGAGTGAGGTGTGATTTCGAGGAGAACGCTTTCTTGCATTCTTTACATTCAAAGGGTTTTTCACCTGTGTGAGTTCTCTGATGTTTAGTGAGGGTTGACTTGTAACAAAAAGCTTTCTTGCATTCGTTACACTCAAAGGGTTTCTCATCTGTATGAGCTATCTGGTGTAGTGTGAGGGTGGACTTAGTTGAGAAAGCTTTCCTGCATTCCTTATATTCATATGGAAAATGGCACTGTAGACTTTGATTCCTATAATGCAGACTAAGTTGCTCAGTATGCCTGAGTGGTTTCTCAATTACTTTAAGATCATTCAGATCTTCCCCAGCTTGCATCACTTCAGGCTTCCTATGGAGAAAGGTATTTTGCCATACAACAAGCTCCTCTGGACTCTTCCCTGAATAGTTTCCATTTGTTATATCAAGACTGGAGCTCACATTAAATGTTTTTCCTACTTCAACAATCTCTTCATTAGGTGTATTGCTGGTGATTACAACTTGCCACAAGTATCTGTCTTGATCCAGGATATTCACTTTCTGGACATCTACAATGATATTTTAAAAATATATCTGTAAACAACATGAGTTTTATGCAATGCAAATGTAAACACCTTTTTTTGGCCATACTGGGGGTTGAACCCAGGGCCTTGCGCTTGCATGCTTTGCAAGTGCTGTACCATGGAGCTGCACCCTCAGCCCAGTTTTTTACTTTTTGAAACATGGTCTTGCTTAATTACACAGACTGCCTCTGGTCTCGAACTTGCGATCTTTCTGCCTCCACCTCCCGAGTCGCTGGGATTACCTGCATGCACTACTGTGTCCAGGTCAATAAATACCTTCTAATCATAATCATTTAAGATTTTGAAATAATATAGACACTTGAAAACTATATCTCCAGAGGCCGAGGCAGGAGGATCGCAAGTTTGAGACCAGAGGCAGTCTTTGTAATTTAGTGAGACCTTGTTAAAACACACACACACACAAACACACACACACACACACACACACACACACGTTTTATTCATGAAGAACCCATACAAAAAATTATATCAACAAATTTTGCAGTGGTACAATTGGTTTCTTTGCTGCTTTGTTTCACTCTGTCAAAACATGTAGAGATAAAATATTCACCTACTTCCCAAGTATAGGTTCTGGCGTAGTAATTCTCATCTTCCATTTGGTTTTCCTGTTGTTTCCTGTTTCTTTTTTCTGCTACCTATTGCATAGTTTCATCCTACACTGCTTATATTTCAAAGGTGAAATATGATGGATTTGTGAATGAGCTACTTGGGAAGATACACATGATCAAACAATCTCCCCCTAAGCCAGAATACAGATTAGGGAAATAACTGGTATATGTGAGGGTGAGACATTTTTACCCTTCCCTGAGGAACTACAGTAGAATCCCACAAAGGTTTTCACATGTATATGTCATGGTGATTTTGATGTTGAAGAAAAGCCAGAAGTTGTCTAATATCAGCTCTGGTGAATAAGGTAAATGAGGACATACACCATACTGTTTTTGACAAACAGTCATCCCACAAAGGATGTGATACAGTGCATTGTCAGGATGGACGATGATTCTAAACACACTCAAGAAAGGAGAATTGCAGAGCTGTTTCAGAAAGTGGCAAGGACCTTGGCTGCAGTGTGTAAATGTTCCTCCTTCCACCTGGTCTACTCTATTGGCAATGTTTTCGGGTTAGATTTTTATGTAATTGATTGAGCTTTCCTATCCATGATGTCTCTATTTTCTTTCAAAACCTTTTTGCTGAATTTCACATGTAGGTATTGGATTGACTCCTTTACTTCATTTATCTGTTGATATCTGTCCTCTCTGAGGACACTGAACACTTTACAACTAGGGTTTTGAATTTCTTAGCATTTCATCCTTTTGCATAACGGACTTGTGATTAATAGTGTTGTGAACTACGGATGAAACACGTTACTATGATTTTTCTTTCTTTTGTTTCTATGCTGCCGTTGGTGTATGTATGGGGATGGATATCTCTTCCTATGTTATGATTCTCTCAGAAACCATTTTTTTCCTGTACCCTGACTCCCTTAAACTTCTAGAAATGACGATACAAATGGTCATAACAAGAACCAAGCAAAAAATGAAACCAGATATAGAAATACAATAAAAGTAACTGCTATGCCACTAATAAACACAGAAAAGAATGTGTCAAAAATGTGTAGAATAAAAAATGAGGTTAAATATTAATGAAAGTAAAAGTAATGCAAGAAAGGGGTCCGGAAAGAGGCAAAGAAAAATGCTCAATAAAGCAAAAATAGCAAACAAAGAATGCAAGGTAGAAGATGAGAAAAAGTGAACACAATACAATTACAAAATGAAGAAAAGAACACAAGAATAAAATTGGGTAAAGGTAGGATGAACAATAAAAATAAGAACCATAAAGGATTTCAAAAAATGAAGAAAAGTAACAACAACACTAACCGTAAAAAATAAAGTACAAGAAAAAAAATAAACCCAAATGAGAGAACTGAGAATGGAGAACCTTTGCTCTGGGTCCTCCAGTACCGGAAGCTGCCTGGACTGGGTGTAGGCCACTGGAACGTGCTGGAGTCAACTGTCATTCTTCTTTGCTCCTACCTTACCAGTTGTTGCTAAATTTTGGCTGAAGGCTGGGTCCATCAACATTATGTTATCAGTGACAGAGCTGTATTTACTTTAGAAACTTTCATCCATTTTACATGAGGAGTGACTGTGGAGCAAGGCACCAATTCTGGTCTGTGGGGCAGGAAGAATGTCAATCACTCCAGAGGATCCACAGTTTGCAAACGCAGGGACAGCAAATGTGCCAGCTAAAACGTTCAAGAGCATGGGAGAACTGCCCAGACTTGACCTGCTGGTGTCAGTGCTTTCACACCTTGCCCAGGAGTAAACCATAGGTGATAACAAGGCAGCTGTGGAAATCCAGAGACCTTCTGCAGCTGGAGTCCGAGCATAGTGACACTTAGTAGCACAACACATGCAGCAGGGAGGTAGGTCTGGAGTCCAAGCACTACACTGCCCAGGAGCTCAACACTCTCATTGTCTGCTGTCATACAATAGTGATGGGGCTCACTCCTCACAACAGAAGATGTGACCACTGACACCATGACCTTCATGCACTGCTTAAGCTTGTCAGTGATTTCACACCTGACCCATGATTGCCTCCATTGGTTACCTCCCACATAGAAACTGTGTGTGCCCATATCCTCCCTGATTTGTGATTCCTTCTTTTCAGAAGAATCTCCCCAGAGTACCTCAGGCTCAATCTCAAAGAACAGACCCTCTCAAGATGATGCCTGGCTATACCACTCAACAATGCTAGTCAATCCTGTAGCAGTTGTCATTTTGAGACAAAAATCACTGCACTTGATTGAAGGGTATAAGAACTTCAGGTTTCTTCTGTGGGCAGGATTGCTAGTCTTTTGTCTCCAGGGCTCTGTGCGCTCTCAAGACTTACTCTCTCTGTGGGGTTTTGGGTTCCTCTCTCCACTGTGAGATTTCAAGTTGTGGACTCCTTCGTACTTTTTTCTGTATTGCCTCTCCATTTTTCTCCTTCCTAGCTGTCTCGATGCCTCTCAACTCCACGTGCTCTTCCTCTCATTCTCTCCTTGGAATACAGACTGACTTTGGCAACCCTGACACTTCTCATTTGCAGAGTAGTGTGGGGATAACTTCTAATCTGCCACCTTATCTTGGAACCTCTGATGCTCTCTTTTCACATTTGCTTGTCAATTCCAAAAGTGACTGCTTGCAATAACTATGATTTACATACAGGCTATAAGATACTGACTTTCCAAATTTTACCTTTGTTATCATGACAACTGACAAGTGTTTAGTTTTATCAAACAATGCATTATGTGCCTAATTTGGAAAATACTTGAAATTAACTAAATAAGTAACCTTCTTTACAAATCAATTTATTTTAGATCTGCAGTCACGAAGCTTATTGGCAGCAGGGACCTATTTTGTGGAAGACAAGTTCTCCATGGGCCTGGGTTGGGGCAATGGTGATCTGAGAGGAGACAGAGTGAGGTAGTAAGTTGAGTGATGGGGAATAGCTATAAACACACAGTACTGGTATCCAACCTAGTAGTTGGGGATCCTGGCTTTTAGATCATTATTTACAAAAAACGTATTTTCTGTCTTCCCAGTAAAACACTGTTTGTAGTTCTGATCTCACAAAGAAATATTATGTATTTGTGTTTCTTTTGTCTCTCCATGAATGTAAGTTCTTTGAAAGGAGATGCTATTGTGTAGTTACTAATGGATATCACTACAATTACAAAAACACCTACCTATAGGGTAATCAGACAGGAAGTGTTAAAAGAACACATGAACAACTCATCACAAAAGCAACTAAGCTTTAAAAAATGCACAAAAGAAGTACAAATGTGTGAGAACATGCATAAATGGTTCAATGAGAAAAAAACGGATGGCATGACATAGAATGACTTTTGGGAAATGCAGAAATCATGTGTCTGATGCCTGAGAGCAGCTGTCTACCAGACTTGTCTAGGAAAATACGCAATGAGAACAACTCAATATCACTGGTAGATATCGACACAAGCCTCTTCCTCCTGACCTCCCTGCCCAACATGCATTGACTGACCTGGAAGGCTCTGGTTTGCGTTATCTTCTACAGTCCATGGCCCAAATTCTTCTTGCAACTTAAAGATCAACTCAGGTTTTGTAATGCAGTGGCCTGTAAATGGAAAATGATGTGAGATATGTGTCCACTGTCTGAGTGAGGTCCACTGAACAAATACAAGATTTCCATTTCAGGAGCTGTGCAATGATGGACCCAGTGAGAAAGTTCTGTTAGAGAGGGTTTACATTCACGTTATTTATGGCAGGAAATACTACACTTAAATGGCATTAAACTGCATGATGAATACCCCAAAATACTGACTTTCACAAAACTTAAGACTCAAGAGAATAAAAGAAGACAATGAAATTAATAAAACAGAAAATGAAACTGGAAAGTCAATTCATATGATATTTAGGAGAAATGAGCAAAGAACCATCATGAAAATGAACTAACCTGAAAATCTGGAGGTAATGAAATCAATCAATGAAAGAGGAAAAACAGGTGAAAGACTGAACAACAGAATAAGGCTGAAGAATAAATTTCTGAGCGTGAAGAGAGGCCATCACTATAAAGTAACCCCAGTATATGTTCTTGCTTTGTTGGATGTGATTGAGTCAGGTATGACTCAGAGTAATCCTACGTATAACAGAATAAAACACTACCTGGAACCATGCCCTGCCTCTGTTAGGTTGCTGGTTGCTCCCAAGGTTGGCTTAGGTGGGTATTTTCGTGACCAATCCCCTAGAGGCAATGTTGTTATTCATCTTACTGTTTGTTTCCTATCTGGTGACAGCTGATAAGCAACAGAAAATAAAGACTGTCATTTTAACTGGAAACCTTGGCTGAAGTGTGTTTTCCTCCCGGTCCCTGTTCTCCACAGCTGTCCATAGCTTCAGAGTCCCCTTTCATCACCCCAATGTGAACAGTTTGTTCTACCATGTGTTTCCTGCCATGATGCTGTCCCTCAAGGTAGGATCAAAGTTACACAACCAGTTCATCACTGCCTGAAACCATGATCCAAAAGAAATCCTTCTTCCTTTTAAAATATTTTTCTCAGGTCAGAGTGATAAAAGATCAGAGTGATAAAAGCTCAGATCAGAGTGATAAAAGCTATAGTGAGAGACAAAAGCTGAATAACACATTCAGTCAAATGATTTGCAACAAAGGTATCAAAAACACACACTGAGGAGGGAAATTCTCACCAACCAATGTTGCCAAGGAAACTAGATATCCTTAAGTTCAGTAGACCCCTCTATCTAACTACATACAGAGCTCAATTAAAGACTTAAGAAACTACAGCAGAAACATTTCAGGACAATACACAAGGCAAAGAGCCTTTTGACATGACCCTCAAATCAGATCCAATGAAAGCAAAGATCACCAAATGAGAATGGATCAAACTGACAAGCATCTTCACAGAAAATGAGTCAACTGAGTTGGGAGAAAATCTACAAAGAGAAAATATATGGAAAGTATTTATCCAACAAGAGATTAATTTCCAGATATATAACAACCTCAAACATTTCCACAGTATAAAACCAAATTCTACGTTAATTCTAGGTAAATGACTTGAATATATATTTTCAAAGGACATGCAAATAACCTGTGAATATATCAATAAGTGCTTAAGTTCCCTTTGTCATTGGGGAAAGGCAATACAAACCTACAAAAAGGTATTACTGTATTATACCTGGAAAGGTTATTAGCAAACACACAAAATAATGTGCCATTGAGTCTCTTGTTGTTAGTGGATATGTGAATTAGTGCAGCCACTATGAAAAATAGTATAGAGGTTCCCTCAACAAACTAGAACTACAATTAGTACAAGGTACAAGTATCCCACTGTTGGTATTCAAAGGAATTTATATCAGTGTTTGATGTAACATATATAATAATTGTTTGTTGTTGTTAGGTGCCAATGAGCCAGGATCCAACTCAGTGATACTACGTACAACAGGCAAAACAGTATTGTTAGTGCTTCTCTGCTATTCACAGGGTTTTCAATGGCTGATTGTTTTTTCTGGGAATGAGTTGTTGGGTCCTTCTCCCAAGCCTACAGCAGCTGGTGTTCCCAGCAGTCACCCATCCAAGTACTAACCAGGCCCAACTCTGCTTAGCTTCTGAGATCTGACAGGATTGGACACAAAGGTATGGTTTCAAGCAACATAATAATTATATAATATATAATCAGCAGTCTCATGTTTATTGCTGCACTATTCACAAAGGCTAAGACATGGAATCAACCTTGGAGTTAATACATGCCTGTATAAAGAAAATATAGTCTATATAAAAAACGGAATATTACTAAGTCATAAAAATAACTCAAAATTATATCAGTTGATGTGACATAGATGGAACTGGAGGACATTATCATAAGTGAAATATGCAGGGACAGAATAACAAATACTGCAAGTTCTCATCATTTCTGGAAGCTAAATTTCATATTAAAGAAGTAGAGATTAAAGCAGAGGTAACCTGAGTGTGGTGACTGGGATTTAGCTCAGTTGGTGGAGCGCTGCTCTGCAGTCTCTGAGGTCCTGAGTTCGATTCCCAGCACCACAAAAATGGGAGAAGGACGTGGCAACCCACTCCCAAGGCAATCCCAAAAACAGCCATTGAAAACCCTATGAGGGTTGCTGTGAGTCGGATACGACTCAACAGCACTTAACAAAAACAACAGGGCTGGGATTTAGCTCAGTTGGTACAGCACTTCGCTGCAGTCTCTGAGGTCTCCGAGTTCAATTCCCAGCACTGCAAAAATGGGAGAAAGACCTGGCAATCCACTCCCAAGGCAATCCCGAAACAGTCAGCCATTGAAAACCCTATGAGGGTCGCTATGAGTCGGATACCGACTTGATGGCACCTAACAACAACAAAAACCTGAGTGTAGTATAAGTGTATGGGAGAGAGGAATGGAGAGAGGATGGTTAGTATGTACAGAGGTGGGTTTGTATAGAAGGAATAACTTCTAGTGTTGTAAAGCACAGTAGCATAACCATGGTTGACAGAAATTGAGTACTTCAATAGAGCTATTAGGGAGGATTTTAAGTGCTCCCAATACAAAGAAGCTATATAGGTATGAGCAGACAGACTTGCCAATTATGTTGCTCTGATCAAAACACATACACATGTACTGAAATACCGCAATTTTCTATAAATATGTGAATTTATTACGTGTCATCTAAAATGCAAAAAACTTAGAAAACCTTCCTATACTTACCAACCAAGAAAAAAGCGCTATATGGGAATTACACTCACCCAGTAACAACAGGTTGTTGTAGTTCTCCAGCATCACATCCCTGTAGAGGGTCCTCTGAGCATCATCCAGGTCTTGCCATTCCTCCAAGGTAAACTCCACAGATACATCCTCAAATGTCACCAAACCCTGAAATAATACAATCCTCTATGATCCATGACTAAACATCCACTCCTGTTTCAAGGTGCACTGAAAGTCATAAATAACTTAGGAGGCTTCTATACACTGAGAAGCTAAGAAATCATCCACATCGAATGAGTAGGGACAGCTAAGGGACACTTGAGCATGAATCCTGCCTGGAGCGATGTGCTGTGTAACTGGGAAAGGATTCCAAAACAGCAGGCATTATGGTGGAGAGACGAAGACTGGCAACACACATGCAGCACCCTTACTATAAACTTCCCTGTGAGTGGATCTTGATTCACCTAACGTTGGGAGAGGACAGGACTAGGCATACATGAGTCTCTCCAGACCACAGAATAAGGTGGTTGTTTTATACCGGAAATAATTGCACAGGCTGGATCTACAAGAGTAAGGCAGACATGGGGTTAAAATCCAACTGCCCCATTTTCTCCCTGGAAGAGATTTCCCAACATGTTCAGCTAACTACTATTGCTGAGAACTGAGACTAGATTTAGCTCTGGGAGTCAATTGGATAACAAAAGCAGTAGACCCATAGCAGCTTAGACAGGAGCTCTGCACTTCCTGCTTTTATGGTCCCAGAGCACCCCACAGACACCTCAGCTCACCAGTTCCTCCTGAAAGAGTCTGTCCATGCACTGAGTGTCTCAGTTTTAACATGTTCCATTCAAGCAATAGACCCTACACCTCTACTTTCTGAGAGCAAAGAGGAATGAGGGTGTCCCAGTCTCTCTGAAGCACCAAAAAAAAAAAAAAAAAAAAAAAAAGAAAAGAAAAGAAAGAAAAGGTTCAAAGGGGGGTGCAAACACTTCTGGGGTCTAAAACTCCCAGAAGTAATGCACAAAAGGGTTAAAAAGCACAGATGAGTATATTCCCAGAGACATTTGCTGCACACTTTCTGTGGCTACTTGACCACCTGGATTCCAAGATATTTGCCCCAATTAATGCAAAAAAATCACAGAACTTCTGCAGCATGAACACAGCTGTCAGAATAGGGATTATCAAAATATATGCACCAGTTTTTTAAGTAGTGTGAAGGACTGGAGAGACAGTTCAGCACTAGAGCATTTACCTAACACATGCAAGGCCCTGGGTTTGAACGTAGCAATGAAAAAAATTGCTTTTTAGCCAGGCAGGGTGGTACATACCTGCAATTCCAGCTTTCGGGAGGCTGTTGCAGGAGGATTACACAGAGTTTAGAGCCAGTCTGGGCTACAAAGTGAGTTCCAGACCAGCCAGGGGTACATAGCAAGACCTGATCTCAAAATGCAAAACTACTATGTTCTTCAGACTACTAAAGAAACACTATCCAAAAATTACAATTTCTGGACACACACACACACACATATCTATAATATATATATATATATATATATATATATATATATATAATATATATATGGGCTGGGATTTAGTTCAGTCGGTAGAGTGCTGCGCTGCAGTCTCTGAGGTCCCAAGTTCAATTCTCAGCACCGCAAAAATGGGAGAAGGGCCTGGCAATCCACTCCCAAGGCAATCCCGAAACAGTCAGCCATTGAAAACCCTATGAGGGTCGCTATGAGTCAGATACTGACTCACCAGCACCTAACAACAACAACAACAAATATATATATATATATATCCCCCGCCCCGTACCGGGGGTTGAATCCAGGGCCTCACGCTGGGTTCACCCTGGCCTCACGCTTGCATACTTTGCAAGTGCTGGACCACTGAGCTGCATCCCAAGCCCATTTTTTTTTTTTTTTTCACTTTTTGAGACAGGGTCTCGATAAGTTACACAGACTACCTCTGATCTCGAACTTGTGATCCTCCTGTCTCTGTATCCCAAGCTGCTGGGATTACAGGCGTGTGCCAGCATGCCCAGCTATTCTGGGTATATTTCTGAAGGAATTGCAATCAAAATGTTGAAAAATAGCTGCCCTCCCATGTTCAGTCACAGCCCTTATACAAAAACACCTCAAGTGCCTTTTAGATAACTGTTCACCAGGTGACTTGCCCCCATGTTCTCCCAAGATGATCCCCCCCTGCACCCCCTAAAGCTCTCTAAGAGGAAAGGCCATAGGAGCTGATAGTCACGAGACACTCCAAGAGACTAGAGCCAAGCCAGCTGGGGAAACCTGGTGTCAGGCAGTTCTAGAACACAGGACAGGAAAAGACAGGAGGGCCGGAAGAGGACACAGCACCCTGCAAAGTCTCTGAGAGGAAAGCTCAACTCAAAGGCATCCTGACAAGGTGTCTGTGCCTAGGGAAGAGGAGAGGAGAACTGCAAGATTATTGTAAAACGGGTCACCGGATTTTTTCTTGCATCTCAGTTCAAGATGTTCAAAAACAGAAATAAAAAACCAGCGTCCTTTAAAAATCCTTTCCTTCAGTTATTGGAGGGAAAAAAATGACAAAATGGTGTCTGTTTGAAATGTACCACAAGGGAGAAATAGTTAAGAATACTGTGGAAGGGGGAAAGTGATGATGGGAATGCAGGCAGGATGGGGAAATTTTAGGAATTTGTTGTCAGACCAAGGAGGAGCTGGGCCGGGGTGGGGGCCGACAAGATTTCGGGTTTCAGAGCCTGATTCCCATACACTGGGAAAAATTATGGGAAAACAGGTGACCCACAGGAAGGAGAGTAGGGACCCCATGGACCACAGTGCCTCTCAAGAAGGAAACCATGTTGTAGAAAATTTAAATCAAAAGTTAAGATGCCATAATGTTTGCTTAGAATTTAATGTTCCTTAGTACAGACTTCTTAAATTTATCTTACTGTATGTATAAAACACACTTGGCATTCCACCCTATCAGTCACCTCCCATCTTTTTTCTCCTATTACCATCACAATCTCCATCCTATGAGTCACCTCCCCTCTCCATTTACCTTGCTGTGTAAGTGAAACTTATCTTGGATTCCACCCTGTGAGTCATCTCCCCTCTGCTACCTCCTTATCTGCCTATTTCCATGGCAACCACCGTCCTGCGAATCACTTCCCATCTCCTTTCTCCTCATATGCCTATTTCCATGACAACCCACACCCCGCTGTAAACTGTATAACACCAGAAGAACAAAAGCTCGGGGTCAGTCTCGTTTCCTTGGGCTGACCTTGCTATAGCAATTAATTTATGGTTTTAATGAAATTTTGAGTCTCTCCAAGTACTTTCGGTTTTCTCACGCCGCTTCACCCACGCAGAGTGGGAAACTCCCCATGACCCTCCGCGTCACCACCTCATAAGAAGGGCACAAGGGGCAGAGCGGCCCAGAGCGGGTCCCCGAGGGGAGGGAGACGCGCAGCGCCGGGAACAGGACGTGCAGCGCCAGTCCAGCCCGAGCCACAGCCCGCGCGGACCGAGAACCAGGACTGTCACGCGGCCCGGAAAGAACTGGATTCAAACTGCTGACGCCACGCGACTCCCGGGGTCCCGGCGGCCAGCACGTCCCGCACCCCGCAGCAGGAGGGGACGCGTTGCCCGGCAGCCCGAACGCGGACCTCGGGCCTCAGGTTCTGGAGCCGACGGTGCAGTCCCGGCTCTACACAGCCATTCCCGCCCATCACACGCAGCTCCCTTCCTGTCTCGGGACCCGGGACCTCGCACTCACCATGCCTGGCTTCCCGGGTGTCCCGCGTCCTAAGGAACTCCGCGCACCCGCACGGTAACGGGAGACAGGCTGAGGCTCGCAGACCCGCCTGACGCACTGAGGAAACGCAGCTGGAAGACCGATGCCAACATGGCGGGCGCACTGCCGGCTTCTGAGCGGAAGCCCGCGGCAATTTTGCGAGATCCCGCCCCTCCACTCTGTGGGCCTGATTGGACAGTCCTCACTGCTGTGCCTCCGATTGGACAGCGCTTCAGACCCCGCCCCCGCGGGCCCTGATTGACATACATATCACCAACTCGTGGCGGAATGAAGCAAGGAGGATAATTTCTTTTCTTTTCTTTTCTTTTCTTTGTTTTTTTGAGGCAGGGTCTAGCTAAATTACACACACTGCCTCTGGTCTCCAATTTGGGATCCTCCTACCTTGGCCTCCCTAGTCTCTGGGATAAGAGGCGTACACCACCGCGCCCAGCTCTTAGTGCTCATCTTAGTGGAACTTCTTCCCCGTGTGTTGTTAGTAAGGTTAGAGAAAATGAAATTTTATTTTGTTCTCCTTTTTTGCTGTTGAATTTAACCTGTTCTACAGGTAGTGAGGATTTGTTAAGACCCCTCAAATTCCAATTTTATCTTTCCACTTCTATATGATTTCAAAGTGCTCTGCTGCATGTTCCATCCTGAGGGTCTCTCACGGATAATTTGGAAGATGGGGAATCCGTTGAAGAAGGCATTACAACAATGTCAGTAACAATTTTTGGTGATTTTCATAAGAGTTGTTGTCAAGCTGGGCGTGGTGGCTCACTCCTGTAATCCCTGCTGCTTGGGAGGCGGAGCCAGGAGGATCGCAAGTTCGAGACCAGAGGAAGTCTGCATAACTTAGTGAAACCCTGTCTCAAAAAGTAAAGAGAGAAAAAAAAATAAAAAAGGCTGGGGGTGCAGCTCGGTGGTCCAGCACTTGCATAGCATACGAGCGCGAGGCCCTGGGTTCACCCCTAGAACCGCAAAAAAAAAAAAAAAAAAAAGTTGTCGCTAGGTTCCATCGAGTAGGTATCCGACTCACAGAGACCCTACGTACAACAGGCGAAACACTACTGTCAGGGCTTCTCTGCTATTCGTAGGGTTTTCAATGGCTGTTCAAAGGAGTAGTAAGTGAAAATTGTAAGGAATGATTAAATTTGGTATCCAAAACCTGCATATATTTAGGTGCCTCATATAAAGTGATAGTTTTTTCAGCATAACCTACACACATCCTCTTGTGTACTTGAGCTTATTTCTAGGTAATTTCTAATACCTAATACAATATAAAATGCTATGTAAATAATTGATACTGTACTGTTAGGGAATTATGGGGGTGAATATCTATACTTGATTGGTTCAGGCACATTTTTTACACAGTGTTTTCAGTTTGTGGAGGTTGACTCTACTAACATGAAACAGACATACAAAGGCCAAGCTATATTTTGAAGGTGGAGCCACTAGAATGCAAATATTTGTCCACTGCTTTGCAACATATCATACGCTAAACTTTTTGAAATTTTTACAGTTCTTTTGGGTGCAAAAATGTATTGCATTGGAATTTTATTTTTATTTTTGACAAAGTTTGACCTTCTAGTTTTAAAGACTTTGGATTCTTGGAAGATTTTCGGATGTTAGCTCTTATTCTGATCCATTTTAAGCACCTGAAATAATTTGTTGGAACAAACTTAATGTATTCACAGATCTTAACAGTGTTCATAAAATTCATTAGTTACTTGTCATGAAGATATTTGATATTAATATCAAAGAATTTTCCCCAGTGCTAGAGCCCTGGACTCTTACACAATAGTCAAGTGCTCCCCAAGTGAGCCACACCCCCAACCCCTGAAGGCATTATTTTTTTCCCTGTGTAGAGGAGTCAATTTACAAAATTTTTGAAATAATCAAAGATGAAATGAGAACTGCTTGCAGAATTTGGCAGTCTTACAGGTTTGCAAGTGTCTAGTAGTTCCTTACTCCATTTATCCCTAATTACAAACTTTTTTCTATACTCTCAGCAGCTCACAACTGTGGATATTATTTTATCTACGGCAGTGAGCAGTGAGCAGCAACCGAAGTATACTGCTGTCATTCTATTTACTGCTTCTTTTCCTTAAGCTTTTTAAGTCCTTGAGGTAAACAGTAACAAAGTAAGTAGCACAATACATTGACACATGTATCCTAAATAATTATTTATGTAAAAGGAACACGATGTAGTGTCATTTTAGCCATTTAATATTTAGACAATTGTAGTTTCTATTTAAGAAACTGTAGATTGCAATCCTTTCACTGGTTGTTGTTGGCTGGGGATGCAGGACTGACTGATACTATGGATGTGTTGCTGTCCCCACAAATTATATGTTGAAGCCTACACCTATATCTGGTCTGGGGTTTAGTGCAGTTGGTAGAGTGCTGCTCTGCACTTCCTGAGGACTTTGGTTCGATCCCCAGCATTGCAAAAAACAGAAGGATGTCACAGTCCACGCCCACAACAATCCTGAAATAACCAGCCATTGAATACCATGAGTTGGACACCACTCGACAACATCTACCACCACCACCACCCCCTATATCTAAATGGGACACTCTGGAGATAGGGAGTATATGAGCTAATTATTGTTAAATGAGACCATCAGGAGGGGTACTAATCCCTAAGATCAATGGTCTTCATAAAAGAAGGACTGGGGACTAGGTGGTAGAACACTTCCTATCATGAGCAATGCCCTGAGTTTGATTCCGAGAACTGAGGGGAGGGGGAAATTATTTGTATCTTTCCCCCATGTGAACACAAACTGAGAAGGCTACCTTATGGAACTCAGGAAAAGAGACTTCATCAGGAGCTGAATCACTTGGTACATTGACCTTGGCCTTCCCAACCTGCAGAACTGTGAGAAATAAAATTTTGCTTGTTCAAGCTACCTAGTGTCTATTATTGGTTATTGGAGCTTATGCTGACTAGTACACAGACTGAGAACAGAAAGAGTACCTGTCACCCACTGTCTTTCTTAACTGTTTCATTTTCCATAAGAACTTTTTAACCAATTTTTCTCCTTCTAAGAATGTGAAGGGTCCATTAAAATGGTACCAAACTTTACCACCTTACATACAGATTTTTACTTTCAGTAAACATTGCAATCTTCATTTGTTAGGTTTGTTTGTTTTTTTGTTTGTAGCCTTCACTGTTTCTAACCTCTTGTACTTGGGTATTTTTATTGTTAATGTATTTGTAGGTACGTTTTGTTATTCCATGTTAGGGCCTAAACTCACACACTTGCACATGGTAGGCAAGCACCCTACTACTGAACTGTATCCCCAAACCAGTTTTTATTTTTTATCTTGAGATAGGATAGCACTAAGTTGTTAGGCTGTGTGTAACCTCGAACTCATATCCTCCTGCTTCAGCCTTCCAAGTTGCTGGGATTACTGGTAGGTGCCACAGCACCAAATACTTCCTGGTGGTGCTTTTTCTTTTTCTTTCTTTCCTTTTATTATTATTTTGTGATACACAGAGGCTGAACTGATGGCCTTAAGCATTCTTTGCAAGTGCTCTACCATTGATCTGCACCCCAAACTCCTTTTGTTGTTTACCTTGAGTAGCTTCTTGCTAAATTATATAGGCTGCCTCTGGCCTTGAATTTATGACTGTCCTACCTCTGTCTTCTGAGACACTGGGATTACTGGCATGTGCCAAGGTTCCCACCCTCCTCCCTCAAAAGAGCTTCTTTCAATCTGAAATAGTGAATGGAAATATTTAATTGGTAAACAAACCTAATATCAGCGACACAAGGTGGGAAGAAAATCCCAACAATTTCAAAATGTTTATTTTTCAACATCACCTGCCTAATACAAAATACCCTATAAAACTCTGAAAAACATTCATAATGGAAGTATTTTGGTTCAACCATGAATCCAACAGATTCAAAAGAGAGAGAGAGAGAGAGAGAGAGAGAGAAATGGTAGTCACTGATTTAGTGCAAGAAAAAAACCTACCTTTTACTCTGTACTTTTTTTGTGTGTGTGGTACTGGGGGTTGAACCCAGGGCCTCGCGCTTGCATGCTCTGCAAATGCTGGACCACTAAGCGGCACCCCCAGCCCATTTTTTTACTTTTTGAGACAAGGTCTTGCTAAGTTATGCAGACTACCTCTGGTCTCAAATTTGCGATCCTCTTGCCTCCGCCTCACAAGCCACTGGGATTACAGGCGTGCGCCACCGCACCGGGCACTCTGTACTATTCTTTATTGTCAATTAACTGAATTTGCTCAGCTGGTTCATCTGCAAAGGAGGAAGTAGAAATCTATTGTCCAGGGATAAACTATAAAAATGAGCAGCTGGTAAGGGATGGTGGTACACACCTATAGTCCCAGATCCTAGGGAAGCTGTGGTTGGAAGACCAGAAATTGGATGCCAGCCTGGGAAACTTGGTGACACCATGTTCAAAATGAAACGTAATAATAGTTCGTTGCTCAGTGATAGAGCACTTGGCTACCAAGCAAGGCCCTGAGTTCAATATCCCATACCACACACACAACTAAGCAAATGATGAAGACCATATGTTTATTTTATACTGTTTTCACACTTCTTTCATGATGTGAATTTTGTGGAACAATATATTTGGACTAATTTGCATATAATTTACATTTTCAGAGTATTTATACTGAGAGGCTTCACTGAGCTTGAAAATTCACGAGTATAAAGTGAGTATTTAATATAATTAAAATTTTCTAGTAGTTTCTACTTTTGTAGTGTTTTATTCCTTGTCCCTTCCCATCTGTTATGAAAGTATGTGGGCCACTGAAATTTTTTCCCAATTGTTTACACTGAATGATCTGCTTGCTCTCCATTGTGAGTTTGTGGTTTTTGAAATAAAATGAACTAAAGGCTTTTACACACATCTTTACATGTATAAGTTTTTTTCTACACATTTTCACATGTCTTCACAAGGTTGTGTGATCACTAAAGGCTTTCCCATATTACTTATGGTCATAGGGTTTCTCTCTACTAAGAGTTCCTTTGGAGACAGGCATCAGGGTGTATGTCTGCAATCCCAGCCACTCAGGAAAACTTTAAAATAGTGTTTACACATGAGGATTTTCCTCAGTGTGAGTTTTTAAGAACCTTTTAAAGAATATGGAACAACTGGAGGTGTTGCCACAATGGTTACATTCATAGAGATTCTCTCTCCAGCATCAGTTTTCTCATGAATTTGAAAAACAGTGGTGACGGAGACACAGTTCAGTGTTGAATCGGGTTTCTAGCATAAAAAAGAGCCTATGTGTTCAATCCCTGGTTCTGGGGCAAGAAGAAAAATGAAATGAAAGTAGTTGGATATCATTGCAGATGCTCATCCTCCCAGTGACTGGGGAGGCCGAGGCAGCAGGATCACAGGTTCAAGGTCAGAGGCAGCTTTTACAAGATAGTGAGAGTCTGTTTCAAAAATTATTTTGGAAAGGGGTTTGGAGGGTGGCTCAATGTTTTAGCAATTGGCTGGTATGGATAAGGTCCTAAGTTTAAACCCTGAGTACAGAGAAAAAAGAATGAAATGAGAAGGACCCTTTTTAGGAAAGAAATAGGTAGATTTATGGATTATATAATCTTGTAGTTGATAGGTGGCACCTGGTTCGACTCATAGCGACCCTATATAAAACAGAATGAGACACGCTCTGACCTTGTGCCATATGGGGCACTATGGCACTATGTCAGTGCTTTTGTGTTATTCATAGGTTCTTAGTTGCTGATTGTTTCAGAATTGTATTGGGAGTGGGCTGCCAGGTCCTTCTCCTATTTTTGCTATATTAGAAAAATCCCAAAGAATCCAGAGAGGGGAAAAAATTCAGTATTTTACAAAGGAATTCAGGATTGCCACTGAATAAAAAATACATACAAACTCATTTGTACATACAAAGTCAATGGTCACCATAACTATCTGAAAAATTAGTAAAGCAATTCCACTTATGAAGAATTAACAATAGCAAAACACTTAAGAATATACAGAATTTAGCAACCAAAGACAATATATCCTACAAATCAGAAAATGTTACAGTGCTGGGGATCTCAACAAAGGCCTCAGAGAGTACAGAGTAGCACTCTACCAACCGAGTGATATCGCAGCCCTGATGTGACTTTGTTGTTGGTAGGTTCTGTCTAGTTCTGACTTGTTGTGACCTTCATAGGGTTTTGAATGGCAGATTGTTTCTGGATAGCTTTGGAAATGGATTGCCTCTTCCTTCTCCCATTTTTGAGGTGCTGGGGATTGAACCCAGGGCCTCAGAAACCAAGAAGGAGCACTCTACCAACTGAGCTAAACCCCAACCCAAAGGTGTAGCCCAGGCTGGCCTCCAACTTGCGATGCTCTTGCCTCTTCCTCTGCAGTTTATTGATTACTGGCATGACCCACCACATAAGGCAATGGGACCCTTTTGTTGTTTGTCCTACTCACAGCAACCCTACGTACCAGGAGTGGTGATGTGACTACGTTGTTGTTTGTCTGACTCATAGGGATTCTACGTACAACAGACAAACACTATTGTCAGTGCTTCTCTGGTTTACCTAGGATTTTCAATGGCAACGGGGAGTGGGTTTCCGGGAACTTCTCCCAAACCTACAGCACCTGGTGTTTCTCGGCAGTCTCAAATCCAAGTATTAACCAGGTCAGGCTCTGCTTAGCTTCCGAGATCTAACACCACAGTGGTATAGCTGGTGGGCTGGTTACACTGTTGTTAGGTGCTGTCAAGTCATATCCAACTCATAGCTACCCTCATAGGGTTTTCAATGGCTGACTGTTTTGGGATTGCCTCAGGAGTAGATTGCCACATCCTTCTCGCATCCAGGTTACACTAGATGATATTAAACTCAAATTCCTAATATTTGAAAACTTGAAAGTTTTGTTGAAAATATTTAAACATTAATGAATTTTATGACTGGGTGTAGAGGTATCTGTAACACGAGCACTGAGGGTAAGTTAGGAAGAACATGAGTTTCTGGCCAAACTGGTATACAATAAGAGGTGAAAAATGACATGGGAAGCAACCCTGTGACTTTAGTACTTAAAATTATATAAAAGCACAAGGTCAGTCTTCATTTGCTGTCTTATAGGGTTATATGCTTTCAAAAGTGATCAGTAAACCAAAGTCAGCATTATGTAATGCAGTGGAAGGAGTAACTTTTTCCCAGATCCTTTCATGTATAGATCATGGTACTGATTCATTTCATTAAAATGATTACAAACAAAAGTGAAAATGGAATGGGCTAAGACGCTATCTAAACATTATAAAGATTTACTCCACTTAAAGTGATCCAACAAATATTGACTATTAAGACCTTCTGGACGTGTTGCAATTTTTTCTGTTATTGTTTTTATGTTCCAACAATTGACTTGACCATAAAAGTCACATAACTTCAGCCCTCCTGCATCATTTATATTTAAATGTGTTCTCATTTTTAAGAGTTACTTAATGTGCATTTATAGTTGACTTCTGGTGAATACCTTTACCGTATTCTCTCTTTGCACGGTTCCTAGTGTATTTCTTTGATATACAGCAAGGTAACTTCTGACAGGATGTTTTCCTAACTTGTATACTTGTGCTTTATGACTTTGGTAGCATTTCTCAGTATTTTGACATTCTTTACATTCACATGGCTTCACACCTGTTTGACTCTGTATGCACTGTAGAGAGGATTTTCAATAGACAGTTGTGCTGCAGTTTAAAAGACTGTCTTGTTCTATTGAGTGGGTCAGTCTTGAACACCTGACTTCAAGCCATCCTCTGCTCTCAACCTCCTAAGCAACACTAATGACAAATAAATTACACTGTGGCAGCCTCATTTTATTTGCGGGGTATTGTGTTGGAACTGTGTAGGGTCTCTGATGTTGAGAGGCATGATTCCATGGAGAAACCTATACTGCATCCTCACATTCATAGTTTTACATCTGTACGAATTACATGATGCTAAGTGAGATGTGACTTTCAGCATAAGCTTTCTTGCATTGTTTACATTCATACAGTCTCACTTGTGAGTCCTCTGATGTTGAGTGAGTTGTGACCTCCAACAGAAGGCTTTCTTGCATTCTTTACATTCATACGGTTTCTCACCTGTGTGAGTCCGCTGATGTTGAGTGAGGTCTGATTTCCAGTAGAAGGCTTTCTTGCATTCTTTACATTCATAGCGTGTCTCACCTGTGTGAGTCCTCTGATGTTCAGTGAGCTTTGACTTCCAGAAGAAGACTTTCTTGCATTCTTTACATTCATAGGGCTTCTCACCTGTATGAATTATCTGATGTTGAATGAGGGCTGACTTACCTGAGAAAGATTTCCCACATTCCTTACAGTCATAGGGTTTCTCATCTGAATGCATTCTCTGATGGTGAGTGAGTTCTGACTTCGAATAGAAAGCCTTCTTGCATTCTGTACATTCATATGGTTTCTCACCTGTATGTTTTCTTTGGTGTATAGTGAGTTGTGATTTACAAGAGAATGATTTCCTGCACTCTTTACATTCATAGGGTGTCTCACCTGTGTGAGTCCTCTGATGTCGAGTGAGTTGTGATTTCCAGTAGAAGGCTTTCTTGCATTTTTCACATTCATAGGGTTTCTTACCTGTGTGAGTCTTCTGATGTCGAGTGAGTTGAAATTCCGAGTAGAAGTCCTTCTTGCATTCTTTACACTCATAGGATTTCTCACCCTTATGAGTTATCTGATGTAAAGTATAGTATGTCTTGGTTGAGAAAACTTTCCTGCATTCTTTACATTCATAGGGTTTCTTGCCTGTGTGAGTCCTCTGATGGCGAGTGAGGTATTTTTTATAGTAGAAGGCTTTCTTGCATTCTTCACATTCATAGGGTTTTTCACCTGTGTGAGTCCTCTGATGCTGAGTGAGTTGTGATTCCGAGTAGAAGATGTTCTTGCATTCTTTACACTCAAAGGGTTTCTCATCTGAATGTCTTCTCTGATGTTTATTGAGGTCTGACTTAGAATAGAAAGTTATCTTACATTCTATACACTCATGAGATTTCTCACCTGTATGTTGTCTTTGATGTATAGTTAGGTTTGACATACAAGAGAAAGTTTTCCTGCATACTTTACATTCATAGGGTGTCTCACCTGTGTGAGTCCTCTGATGTCGAGTGAGGAGTGGTTTCCAGGAGAAGGCTTTCTTGCATTCCTTACAATCATACGGTTTCTCACCTGTGTGAGTCCTCAGATGCTGAGTGAGTAGTGATTTCCAATAGAAGGCCTTGTTGCATTCTTTACATTCATACGGTTTCTCACCTGTGTGAGTCCTCTGATGTCGAGTGAGTTGTGATTTCCAGTAGAAGGCTTTCTTGCATTCAGTACATTCATAGAGTTTCTCATCTGAATGTCTTCTCTGATGCTTATTGAGGTCTGACTTAGTATAAAAAGTTTTCTTGCATTCTAAACACTCATAAGGTTTCTCACCTGTATGTTTTCTTTGATGGATAGTGAGTTGTGACTTCCTAGAGAAAGCTCTCCTGCATTCTTTACATTCATAGAGTTTCTCATCTGAATGTCTTCTCTGATGTACTTTGAGGACTGACTTAGAATAGAATCTTTTCTTGCATTGGATACACTCATACGGTTTCTCACCGGTATGTTTTCTTTGATGTATAATGAATTCTGGCTTCCTAGAGAAAGTTTTCCTGCATTCTTTACATTCATAGGGTCTTTCGCCTGTGTGAGTTCTCTCATGGGCAGTGAGGTTTGACTTCCAATAGAAGCTTTTCTTGCATTCTTTACAGTCAAAGGGTTTTTCACCTGTATGTCTTCTCTGATGTTGAGTGAGGCCTGACTTGTGAGAGAAAGCTTTCTTGCATTCTTTACACTCATAGGGTTTCTCACCTGCATGAGCTACCTGATGTAGTGTGAGTGAGGACTTAGTTGAGAAAGTTTTCCTGCATTCTTTATATTCATATGGACTTTGATTCCTGTAATGCAGACTAAGTTGCTCAGGATGCCTGACAGGTTTCTGAATTACTTTAACATCATCTAGCTCTTCCCTAGCTTTCATCTCTTCAGGCTTCCTATGGATAAGGACATTTTGCCATACTTCAAGCTCCTCTAGACTGTTCCCTAAATAGTTTCCATTTGTTATATTGAGATTTGAAATACATTTTAACCTCACATTAAATGGATTTCCTACTTCAATATTTTCTTCATTAGTTGTATTGTTGGTGATTATCACTTGCCACAAGTTCCTATGTTGATCTTCAACCAGGGCATTCACTTTCTGGACATCTATAATGACATATTAAAAATTTGCATATCTGTAAAACCTCATGAACTTTTTGTGCAACTCTAATATTAAAGCCTTCTAATTATAATTATTTAAGATTTTGAAATAACATTAACACTTGCAAAAGCTATGTACTTGACCCGTAAGGAACTCATACAAAAAATTACATCATCAAATTTTGCAGTGGTAAAACTAGTGCATTTGCCACTTTTAGTCTGTTGAAACATGTAGAGATAAAATACTCACCTACTTCCCAACTATATGTTTTGGCATAGTAATTCTCATCTCTCATTTGGTTTTCCTGTTCTTCTTTCCTCTTGTTTCTTTTAATTTTTTTTCCTGCTACCTTTGGCATACATTTATCTACATTGCTCCTATTACTTTCTTTTTTTTTGTTTTCCTTTCTTTTTTTTTTTTTTTTAGACACAGTCTTGGTAAATTACACAGACTTCCTCTGTTCTTGAAGCTGCAATCCTACGGCCTATGCCTCCTGATTCACTGGGATTACAGGCATGAGCCACTGCACCCAGCTCCATTAGGATGGGTTTGTGAATGAGCTGCTTGGGAGGATACACATGATCAAAAAATCTCCCCCTAAGCCGGGATGCAGGTTAGGGAAATAATGGTGTATATGAGGGTGAGACATTTTTACTCTTCCCTGAGGAATGACAGTAGAATCCGAGAAGGGTTTTCACATGTCTCTTTCATGGTGATGTGGACATTGAGGAAAAGCCAGAAGTGGACTGGTGTCAGATCTGGTAAATAAGGTGGATGAGGACACACACCATACTGTTTTTGACAAACACTGTCATCCCACAAAGGATGTAATACAGTGCATTGTCAGGAAGGAGGATGATTCTAAACACACTCAAGAAAGGAGAATTGTAGAGCTGCTCCAGAAACGGGCAGGGACATTGGTGGCAGTGTCTAACTGTTCCTCCTTCCACCTGGTCTACCCTATAGTAGTGATGCTTTCGGTTAGATTTTTATGTAATTGATTGAGCTTTCCTATCCATGATATCTGTTTCTATTTTCTTTAGGAATTTCTTTGCTGAATTTTACAGGTAGGTGTTGAATTGATTCCTTTATGTCATTCATCTGCTTTATTTCCATCCTTTCTGAGGTCACTGATCACTTTACAACTAGGCTTTTCAATTAGGTGACCTTTGATCCATTTGCATAAGGTTGGACTCAGTGATTAACAGGGTTGTCAACTACAGATAAGCCACGATGCCATACTTGTTCTTATTTCTTTTGTTTCTGTGCTGCCTTTGGTGCATGTGTGGGAATGAATATCTCTTCCCATGCTGTATGGGAGGATTCTCTCAGAAACCATCCTTCTCTTGTACACTAAATCCCCAGTACTTCTAGGAATGACAACACAAATGGTCATAGCAAGAAGAAAGGAAATAATGAAACCAAATGTAGAAATATATTAAAAATAACTGAAACACCATCAATAAACACAAAAAAGAATGTACCCAAAAATGTGTAGCATAATAACGAGGTTAAATATTAATAAAGATAAAAAAATGATATAAAGAAGGGTTTCCTGTATTCATACTTTTCTGGCATTTTCTTCTCATCTTTTCCCACACATTCTTTTTTGTTCTTTTGCTTCATTCCTTTTTTTCCCTTGCTTTGGGGAGTGAAGCAAGGAAAAAAAAAAGAAATGAAGAAAAAGAACAAAAAAGAATGTGTGGAACAAGATGAGAAGATGCCAGAAAAATATGAATACAGGAATAAAATTAGATAAAGGTAGGAAGGGGGCTGGGATTTAGCTCAGTTGGTAGAGCACTGCGCTGCAGTCTCTGAGGTCCCAAGTTCAATTCCCAACACCGCAAAAAATGGGAGAAGGGACTGGCAATCCACTTCCAAAGCAATCCCGAAACAGCCATTGAAAACCCTATGAGGGTCGCTAGGAGCTGGATACCGACTTGACGGCACCTAACAACAACAACAACACAACAAAAGTAGGAAGAGGAATAAAAAAAATAAACGATTTCAAAAAACAATGTAAAGACAACACAACAGTAAAATACAAAGTATAAAAAAAAGAAAAAACAAAAACAGAAAAAACAAGACAAAGGAGAGTATAAAGAAATGGAGAGTCTTTGTTCTGGGTCCTCCAACACTAGAACCTGCCAGGACTGGGAGTGAGGGATTGGACTGTGGTGGCATAAACTGTCATTCTTCTCTGTTCCCTCACTACCGGTTGGTGCTGCGTTCTGGCTGAGGGCTGGGTCCATCAACATTATGTTGTCAGTGGCAGAGCTGCATTTACTTTAGAAATTTTAATTCATTTTATGTGAGGAGCGACTGTCAAGCAAGCAGGGCACCCATTGTGTCCTGTGAGGCAGGAAAAATATCAATCACTCCAGAGGCCCTACAGTTTACACACAGACACAGGAAATGTGCAAGCAAAAGCGTGTCAAGATCATGAGAGAACTGTCCCCAGATGTGGATTACTGGTGTCAATGCTTTCACACCCTGCCCAGGAGTAAAACACAGGTGATAACAAGGCAGCTGTGGAAATCCAGAGATCCTCTGCAGCTGGCGTAAGAGCACAGTTACAATTAGTAGCAAAACACATGCAGCAAGGAGGGAGGTGTAGTGTCCAAGCAATACACTGCCCAGGGGCTCAGGACTCCCAATCTCTGCTGTACTAGAGTATCCATGGGGCTCACTGCTCACAACAGAGGATGTGGCCTCTGGCACCATAACCTGCATGTACTGCTTAAGCTTGTCAGTCATTCCACACCTGACCCATGATTGCTTCAGGTGGTCACCTACCACAGACACTCTGGTGTCCACAGCCTCCCTGGCTTGTGATTATTCCTTGTTTTCAGATCCCCAGAGTACCTCAGACTCAATCTCAAAGAATAATCCCTCTCAAGATGAAGCCTGGTTATACCACTCCAACAATGCTAGTCAGTTCTGGAGGATTTGTCACTTTAAGACAAAAATCACTGTACATGATTGAAGGTATGTAAGAATTTCAGTTTTCTTCTGTGCCTAGGATTGCTGGTCAGCTGTCACCAGGGCTGTGTGAACCCTCTAGGCTTCCTCTCTGTGAGGTTTTGGATTCCTGTCTCCACTATGACATGTGAAGATGCAGAATCCTTCGTACATTTTTCTGCATGCCTTTCCATCTTTCTCCTTGCTGGGTGTTTTGATGCCTCTCAACTTCAAATGGTCCTCCTCTCACTCACTCCTTGGAAGACAGACTGACTTTGCCTACCCTGATGCTTCCAGTTAACAGTGGTATGGGGAGAAGTATGGGCATAACTTCTAATCTGCTACCTTCCCTTGGAACTGCTCATGTTCTCTTCACGTTTTCCTGTCAATTCCAAAGAAGACTTCTACAATAACTATGATTTACATGCTTGCCATAAGATACTGATTTGCAAATTTTACCTTTGTTATAATCATGACAACTGACAAGTGTTTATATCAATCTATGCATTATGTACTTAAAATGGAAAATAAATTAAACAAATAACTTACCTTACAAATTAATTTATTGTAGACCCACGGTCACAAAGTTTATTGGCAGGAGTGACTGAAAACAAGTTTTCTATGGACCTGGGATGGGGCAATGCTGATCTGACAGGATGTGATGAAAACAACTCAACATCACTGGTAGATATCTAAAGAAGCCTCTTCCTCCTAACCTCCCTGCCCAGCATGCCTTGACTAACCTGGAAGGCTCTGGTTTGAGTAGTCTTCTACAGTCCATGGCCCAAATTCTTCTTGCAACTTGAAGATCAACTCAGGTTTCGTAATGCAGTGGCCTGTACATGGAACATAATGTAAGATATGTGCCCAGGTCTGAGTCAGGTCCACTGAACAAAAACAAGATTTCCATTTCAGGAGCTGGGCAATGATGGGCGCAGTAAGAAAGTTCTGTTAGGGTTTACACTCACATTTTTTATGGCAGGAAATATTATACTTAAATGGCATTAAATTGCATGATGAATATCCCAGAATACTGACTTTCATAAAACTTAATTAAAATTCAACTTAATTAAAATAAAAGAGATAATGAAATTGGAAATTCAACTCATAGGATATTTAGGAGAAATAGAGAAAGAACCATAATAAACATGAAATGACCTGAAATTTTGGAGGTAATGAAATCATTTTAAAAAATTAAAAAAAAAAAAAAAAAAAAAAAAAACAAAAAAAACAGTGAAGGGTTAAACAACCGAATTTATCAGGCAGAAGAATAAATTTCTGAGCATGAAGAGAGATCACTTTTAAGTAACCCCAGGATATGTTCTCTTTTTTTTTTTTCTTTTTTTGTGGTACTGGAGGTTGAACCTAGGGCCTCGTGCTTGCATACTCTGCAAGTGCTGGACCACTGAGTTGCACCCCCAGCCCATTTTTTTACTTTTTGAGACAGGGTCTCGCTAAATTACATAGACTGCCTTTGGTCTCGAACTTGCAATCCTGCTGCCTCTGCCTCCCAAGCGGCTGGGATTATAGGCATGCGCGACCACGCCCGGCTATCCCAGGATATGTTCTTGTCTTTGTTAGGTGTGTTGGGTATGACTCATAGTGACCCTATCTGCAACAGAACAAACACTACCTGACAGGATGCCCTGCCTCTGATAGGTTTCTGGTGGCTCCCAAGTGGCCAGGGTGAGTATTTTCTTGACCAAGCCCCTGGAGGCAACGTTACTATTCACATTATTATTTGTTTTCTGTCTGATAACAGTCATAACTAAAAATAGAAATGTTGGCTCAAGTGTATCATCCTCAGGGTATCTGCTCTAAACAACTGTCCATAGCTTCAGAGTCCCCTTTCATCACCACAGTGTGAACAATTTGTTCTACCATGTTCCCTGCCATGAGGCTCTCCCTCACAGTTGGATCAAAGTTATACAACCAGTTCATCACTGCCTGAAACCATGATCTAAATGAAATCTTTCTTTCTTTAAGATAATTTCACTCAGGTACTTGATCAGAGTGACAAAAGCTGGTTAACTCATTCAGTCAAATGATTGGCAACAAAGATATCAAAACCACTGACAAGGGAAATTCTCACCAATAAATGATGCCAACAAAACTAGATATCCCTAAGCTTAGTAGAACCCTCTGTCTAACTATATACAGAGCTCATTTAAAAATACATTAAACGCTTAAATGTTTAAGACCTGAAATTATGAATCAGAAGAAACTATAACAGAAACATTTCACGACAATACATTAGGCAATGACATTTCTGACACAACCCTCAAATGAGATCCAACAAAAGCAAAAATCACCAAAAGAGACTACATCAAACTGAAAAGCACCTTCACAGAAAATCAATCAATATAGTGGGGAGAAAATCTACACAGGGAAAATATATACAAACTGTTTATCCCACAAGGGGTTAATTTCCAGATATGAAATCCTCAAACACCTCTACAGTATAAACCACATAACATATTAATTCTAGGTAAATTACCTGAAATTATTTTTCAAGTGTCATGCAAATAAATACCCTATAAGTATAACAATGAATGCTAAGGATCCTTTTGTCATTGGGGAAATACAAAACAAACCTACAATGAGGTACTACTGTACTGTAGTTGGCATGGTTCTTATCAAACACATTAATACAACACTGCCGAGTCTCTTATTGTATTAACGAAAATGTAATTCAGTGCAGCCACTATGAAAAACAGCACAGAGGTTCTCTCCACAAACTGGAACTACAATTATTACATGATACAGCCATCTCACTGTTGGCATTCAAAACAAATTATATCA
>VMDO01002574.1:71171-164498 GCA_007922755.1 Pedetes capensis | reverse complement strand
ATTTTTGGATCATTTTTTCTATTTCTGTAAAGTCAGTCAGTGGAATTTTAATGGGTATTGCATTAAATCTATAGATTGCTTTTGGTAGGATAGCCATTTTTACAATATTAATTCTCCCTATCCAGGAGCAGGGGAGGTCTTTCCATTTTTTAGTGTCCTCTGCTATTTCTTTCTTTAATGTTTTGAAATTTTCCTTGTACAGATCTGAAGTGTCTTTGGTTAGATTGATTCCAAGGTATTTAATTTTCTGGTGGGTTATCTTGAATGGTGTCTTTGCTGAAATTTCCTTCTCTTCTTGTTTGGAATTGGTGTAAAGAAAGGCTATTGATTTTTGTATGTTAATTTTGTAGCCTGCAACTTTGCAGCAGCATATGGAAAAGATTATTCACCATGACCAAGTGGGATTTATACCACAGATGCAAGGCTGGTTTAACATACGGAAATCAATTAATGTAATCCAACATACCAAGAAACTGTCAAACAAAAACCACGTGATCATCTCAATTGATGCTGAAAAGGCCTTCAATAAAGTGCAACACCTTAATACCTTAATTTCATAAAAGCCATTTATGACAAACCTACAGCCAACATTATATTAAATGGAGAAAAACTAAAACCATTTCCTCTTAGATCTGGAACGAGACAAGGATGTCCTCCCTCTCCTATTCTATTCAACATAGTAATTGAAGTTCTGGCCAGGGCAATCAGACAAGAGAAAGAAATCAAAGGGATACAGATTGGCAAGGAAGAGGTCAAATTATCATTATTTGCAGATGATATGATTTTATACTTGAAAGACCCCAAAACCTCAATCAAAAAACTTCTGGATCTAATTAACTCCTTCAGCAACACCTTGTCTTAAGAAAAAAAATTAAAAATGGGCTGGAGGTGCAGTCCAGTGGTAGAGTACTTGCAAAGTATATGTGAAGCCATGACTTCAACTCTCAATACCACACACACACACACACACACACGTACACGCACACCCACCCACACACACACAAAGGGACTAGTTAAGTAAATTTTAACACATGCTCAGAAAGAGTACTACACAGCCACAAAACAAAACAAAACAAAATTCAACACCTCAGCGTGTACTGATATAATAAAATCTAAGATATATCACTTATAGAAAAAAAATGTACCAAATAATGTAGACTACAATAAGAGAGATACCTATAAAATACTCAAACTATTTCTTTAAGGTTATATAAGCCATGGAATAGCATCAGCTATTTCTTGAGTGTTGGATTAGGTAACTGGGAACAAAGGTGGTAGGTAGGAGTGAATGAGGTTGTCTGTGGAAGGACAAAAGACAAGAGCCCAGAACTGATCTCTACATATTTGTCAACCTTTAGAAAATAGAGAGGAACCAGCATAGAAGACTCTATCTTATACTGTGCTTGAATGTAAAGATTCTACCTACTTGACTACTCAGAAGTCAAGTAAAAAAAAAAAGGAAAGAAACATGGAGGTAGTTGGACATGTTAAAGAAGCAGTTTCCATCAGGTGATGATGCTATGACCATATTGGATTGAGTTAAAGAGTAAGTGAGAGCTGAGGAAATGGAACTACCATGCATATAGTTGAACAGGTTTGATTATGAGAAGGGACAGAAAAAAGAGAAGCTGGAAGGCTCATAGAGTTAAGGAAAGTTTTTGTTTCTTTTTACGGTTTGGAGGTAATGAAGCATACTTCTATGTTAGAGGCAATAATCCAGTAGAAAGGAAGATGATGATAGAGGAGAAAAAAGGAAGAACACATCCAATATGGAAGCCAAAGGAATAAAATTAAAATTTATATGAATGACTGAAATTTCTCTAAGAATTGAGAAGATTACTTTTAATTGAAAGTGAGACATGATATTGATTTTCATTTTTGCAAGTCACATTAATATCTGGCTTATGGAAGGCACTTGGGTGTTCTGCATCCAAACTCTGGCAACAGCACATGTATATCCCCTTTTAAAAACTCCACTGTAGCTGGGTACAGGGTGTATGCCTGTAATCCCAGAGACTCAGGAGGTGGATGTGGGAGAATCACAAGTTCGAGGCCAGACGTGGCCAATGTAACTTAGTGAGACCCTGTCTCAAGATAAAAAATATTAAAAAGTGGGCTGGTGAGCAGCTCAATTAGTGGTGGACTACTTGCAAAGTATACATGAGTCCCTGGATTCAACCTCCAAGTAAGGGAATGAGGGAACCTCTACTTTAAACTTACAAGAGAAGGAGAGTACACCTTAGTATCATTAGAAAAATAGTATGACCTCATGGACTCTATGGCCTGGACTGTATTTTGAGAACCTCTGCCCTAGTCTAAAGCATATTGAGAAGCCATATCAGACTATTTTTCCTATTTAAATTATGTCAGAATAAGATGAGGTGATTAAATCCTTGGTAAGAATGATGATTAGATGGCTGAGTTATACCTCAGTGCTAGAGTGTTTGTTCTAGCATGTGTGAAGCCCTGGGTTCTATCCCCAGCACCCCAAATTAAAAAGAAAGGAGGAGGAGAAGGAGAAGACTACAATGATGACTGAAATTTTTGATGTGATTATATCCTGAATCTTCTTTGAATAATAGGAGCTTAGTAAGAGAAGTTTGAAGTTTACTATATTCAAATTAATGCTTTCCTCAAGCTCAAATAGTGTAAAAGATATTCCAGAGTAATTTAAATATAGAGGACCTCAATCCACATTTTTACCTTTGCTTTTAGGCAATAATATACTAGACCTTGTTTTAAAGTTGTTTAGAAAGTATCTCAAAACCATCATCTGTACTTTTTATTTACTAAATGGTAAAATATATTGTTTTGGGGCTGGGGTTTACCTCAGCTGGTAGAGTGCTGCTCTGCACTCTCTGAGGCCCTGGGTTTGATCCCCAGCACCACAGAAACTGGAAAAGGACCTGGCAGCCCACTCTCTAAACAATCCCGAAACAAACAGCAATTGAAAACTCTGAATAGCAGAGAAGCACTGCCATGATATTGGGCATGGCGTGACACAGTGTCTGGGAGTGTTTGATTCTGTTGTACATAGGGTCGCTATGAGTTGGACCTGACTCAATGGCACCTAACAACAACAACAAGAATTTTATTGTTTTAGTATGTGCTTATAGAAGTCTTATGATAAAAGTACTGTAGTTCTCCCTTCTCTGTGGGGCCTATGTTCCAAGACCCCAGAGGATCTCTGAAACCACAGATAGCACCAAACCCTGTATGTACTGTTTTTTGTATACCTACATACGTTGGTAGTTTAATTTATAAATTAGCCACAGTAAGAGATTAGCAACAATAACTTGCTGTAAGATGTATGATTATTTTTTTTCTTTCACTTAGTCAAGAACTTTCACATTTTACTTAAAGGAAGCACTTCCTGCTTTGCTTTGGCACATCTGGATTACCAGCACCACTACTCTTATGCTCTGGGACCATTATTAAGTAGGAATGCAGGGTTGAACCTAAGGTCTGGCACATGATAGTCATATGCTTTACCACTGAGCTTCACCCTAAGCCTGCGCACTTTTTTAAAAGATTTTTTTTTTTAAATTTTGAGATATGGTCTCACTTGTTGAGCAATCTGAGTGTGGCCTCTAACCTGCCTCAGCCTAAGTTACTGGGATTATAGACATGCACCACGGCACCCACTTAGGTCATTATTAAGTAAAGTAAGGGTTACTTAAATACAAGTACTATGATACCTCAACAGTTAATATAATAATTGACAAAGCAACTAGTGGGTGGAGGTAGTATATATGCAACATGGATACCCTGGACAAAGGGATGATTCATGTCCTGTGTAGAACAGAGGTAGATGGCAGGAGATTTCATCATACTACTCAGAAGGGTATGCAGTTTAAAACATGAGTTGTTGTGTTTTGTTTTGTTTTTTTTCTGGAATTTACCATTTAATATTGTTACGGTGCTGGAGACTCTATTGAATATACCATGGACTGCCAAAAGTGCCAATAGATCTGTCCTAGTAGAAGTGCAACCAGAGTGCTCCTTGAAAGCAAGAATGGCCAGACTGTGTCTTACATATTTCAGACATGTAGTCAAGGAGTGATCAGTCCCTAGAGAAAGACATCATGTTTGGGAGAGTGGCAGGTCAACGAAAAAAAGGAAAACTCTCCACCAGGTAGATTGACACAGTGTCTACAACAATGGGCTTAAACATAAATAAGATCATGTGCCTGGTACAGAATCAGGAAGTGTTTTGATCTGCTGTACATAGGGTCACTATGAGTCAGACCCGACTCGATGGCACCTATCAGCAACAACAACATAGTTAGCTGCAAGTAACTGAAACTGTGAAAAACAAAACTACAGACAAGGGGGACTGGTATAGGTCATATCTGAAAAAGATGAGTAGGCAGTGTTTTTCAATGGAAAGAGTAAGACTCTGAATCAGGAAGAGGGTATATTTGAATATCAGCAGGAAAATGGGGAAAATATTTATATCTGAGCTGAATATGAAATCTGAATATGATTATAAATTCAAAGTGACTAGCTCAGTACCTGGCACATAACAGTCATTCAATAAACTTAAATTCCCTCTTCTCTTTTCCCCCACAATTAGAATGACATAAAAATTTAGAGCCTTTGTCTCTTTCTTTTGAGAACATGTGATAAAAGTTTCTGTAGATATAGGAAGAGGTAGAAGTTAAATATGGATTTTTAAAATATTTTAATATTAGAATCTATGCTCTTTGTATCCTTACATTTTATAACTTTAATATAATTGTTTAACAGTGCAATAGCAGTAACAATATTGATGACAATTTTTAACATGACCACTTCTTTGTGTAGTAAGTGTATTCTTGGTTATCTGTACATCCTTATATTGGAAAATAATGATACCTTCACATTTGTATATTTACCCAGAATTTCAATATAATTTCACTTAATCTTTACAGCCTTGTGATGTTAAGCAACATTCAAAAAGGTTTAATTTTTCTTTAAAGTCATTAACTTTTCTATGTATTTTTTTTCCTCCCAGACAGTTCAGTTTGTTCAGGGAATTTTTGTTGAAAAATATGACCCAACGATAGAAGATTCCTACAGAAAGGTAAAATGTCAAACTATATACATATACTTAAAAGTACTTCATTAAGGCTTTAAAACTTGATCTGTGGAATTGCTTTTTATAAATAATTTTGAGAAATGTTAGAAATGTGCTATATTTCTTTTTAGAAGTTTCTATTAGACAAAATATTTCTTATAAAATACTGCTTAGGTATTAAGAGCTCCATGTGGTACTGTTGATTAGTACTTTGTTCTATAAAGTATACATTTTCCTGGTGGAGAATTTTGTTAACAAAATCTAAGGTCATTTTTGTGCTTGAAGATATCCAGTGAATAAAAGTTTTGTTTTTTATTTGATTATATAATAAACTTAAAGATATTTACCTTTAAACTACCAAAAATTAGTTAAAATTTGTATGATACTATAATGGGGATGCATCTCATACATTTCTCAATACCCACAGAATGTATAATATCAAAAGCAGACTATAATGTAAACCATGAATTTTTAGAGATATTGAAATGTCGATGTAGGTTCATCAGTTGTGACAATGTCCACTTTGGTGTGGGATGTTGAAAGAAGGAAAGCTGTGTATGGTGTGGTCAGGAAGAATATGAGAAATATTTGTACCTTCCTTCTGTTTTGCTGTGAACCTAAAACTACTCTAAAAAATAAAGTCTTTTTAAAGAGGAAAAATTTGTTGTTATTGACAAAAAATAATACTCTAAGACTAGATATAATTGTGGAAATTTTTCATGATTTTCTTTTCCAAGTACAATGAAAGGAAAAAAGTTTTATAAATGACTGGAAGCCAAAATTATCACTACTCCCCCCTAAAAGATTAAACCCACCTTTTAGCAAATAGGAAAGGATTGATTTATTAGATATCTGTTTTTAAAATTTATCTTTAATACTGTAAAAGTACAGTGAAAGTACCCTAACTTTAGTTAAGTTCATCAGGAATTATTGGCAGTGCAATTTCACTGTCTTCAAAATGGAAATAGAACTGTGCTATAGATACATGGAAAACTACAGACCTGGTTTATCACTCCTTGAACATTGCTTGGTCACAGATTTTGCAGTTTCCATGCTTGCTGCATACCTGGTGGGGTGATGAATTTGTGGCACTACCAGAGATGCTCCTCATCAATCCCTGTCTGATACAGAGGTAGAATTCAAAACAGCCTATAGGTTAATATATTTATTTTTAGAAGATAGTGTTGCTTTACTGAAATTTCCTTAAAATAAATTGCTGGTTAAATATCTTATCAGACCTTAATGGAATAAAACTAGGTATGAACAGCAAGAGAAATTACAGAAACTATACAAATACATGAAGAATGAACAATACGTTCTTAAATGACCAGTGGGTACTTGAAGAAATCAGAGGAGAAATTAAAAGATTCTTAGAATCAAATGAAAATGAAAACACAACCAACCAGAACCTTTGGGAGACAGCAAAGGCAGTTCTGAGAGGGAAATTTATAGTGATGAGTGCCTACATTAAAAAAATTATAGTAGGCTCAAACAGATAGTTTAATGATGTACCTCAAGCTCTTAGAAAAAGAAGAACAAACAAATCTCAAAACCAATAAACAGAAAAAAATAATAAAGATCAGAGAAGAAATTAATGAAATGGAAACTAAAAGAATAATAAAAAGAATTGATGAAACAAAGATCAGTTTCTTTGAAAAGATAAACAAGATTGACACACCCTTAGCCAAACTAACCAAAGGAGACAGAGAGAAGACTCAAATCAAGAAAATTAGAGATGAAAAGGGAACATTACAACAGATACCAACAAAATCCAGAGAGGCATTAAGGAATACTTTGAAAAATTATATTCCAAAAAACTGGGAAACTTTAATGACATGGGTAAATTCCTAGACACACATGACCTGCCAAAATTAAGTCAAGAGGATATAAACAATTTAAACAGACCTATAGCAAGTAGCAAGATCAAAATAGTAATAAAGAGTCTCCCAATAATAAAAAGCCCAGGACCAGATGGAGTCACTGGTAAATTGTACAAGACCTTTAAAAAAAGAATTAACACCAATGTTCCTCAAATTATTCCACAAAATACCAATAGAAGGAACACTAACACACTCATTCTATGAAGGCAGTATTACCCTGATACCAAAACCAGATAAAGATATGTCAAAAAAAAGGAAAACTACAGACCAGTATTCCTGAAGAATCTAGATGCAAAATTCCTTAATAAAATACTTGCAAATCAACTTTAACAACACATTAAAAAGATGATACACAATGGTCAACTTGGTTTCCTTCCAGGAATGCAAGGCTGGTTCAACATGTACAAGACAATAAATGTAATACACCATAGAAGTACACGCAGAAACAGAAACTACATGATCCTATCAGTAGATCCAGAAAAGGCCTTCAACAGGGTTCAACATCCTTTTATGTCAAAAAGCTTTGAAGGAACTAGGAATTGAAGGACCTCAACATAATAAAGGCAGTATATGAAAAACATACAGAAAACATCATACTAAATGGAGAAAAACTAAAAACATTTCCCATAAAGTCAGGAACAAGAAAAGGGTGTCCACTGTCTCCACTGCTATTGAACTATTAGTCACAGCAGTAAGATAGAGAAAGAAAAGGGATCCAGATTGGAAAGGAAGAGGTCAAATTATCCCTATTTGCAGGTAATATGATCTTATACTTAAAAGACCCTAAAGACTCCACCAGAAAACTCTTAGAACTGATAAACACTTTCAGCAAAGTAACAGGATACAAAATTAATATACAAAAATCAGTAGTTTTTCTTTATACCAGCAACAAACAGGCAGAGAAGGAAACTGAGAAAACAATCCCATTTACAATAGCTTAAAAAAAAAAAAACCTGAAAATAAATGTAACCAAGGAGGTGAGAGGCCTCTACAATGAAAAGTTTAAAAACACTAACGAAAAAGTTTGAAGACGACACCCAAAAGTGGAAAATTTCACATGCTCATGATTGGAAGAAATAGTATTGCGAAAATGGCTATATTACTGAAACATCTACAGGTTAAATGCAATCTCCATCAAAATCCCAATGACATTGTCCACAGAAATGGAGAAAACAGTCCTAAAATTCACATGGAAGTACAAAAGATCCTGAGTCACTAAAGCAGTCCTGAGCAGAAAGAACAATGCAAGGGGTATCACAATACCTGATTTCAAATTATATTACAAACCTATAGTAACAAAGACTGCATGGTACTGGCACAAAAACAGACATTTAGACCAATGGAACAGAATAGAGGATCCAGAAATAAACCCATGCAGCTACAGCCATCTGATATTTGACAAAGGCACCACAAATGTAAGTTGGAGAAAAGGCACCCTTTTCAACCAGTGGTGCTGGGAGAACTGGCTATCCTCATGCAGAAGACTGAAATTAGATCCCTCTCTCTCATCTTGTATAAAAGTCAGTTCAATATGGATTAAAGACCTTAATGTAAAACCTGAAACTTTGAAACTGCTAGAGGAAAACATAGGGAAAATACTTTAGGACATAGGCATAGGCAAGGACTTTCTGAATAGGACTCCAGAAGAACAGGAAACAATTGCAAGAATTAACAAATGTGATTGCATGAAATTAAAAAGCTTTTGCACAACAAAGGACACAATTATCAGAGTGAAGAGACAACATACAGAATGGGAGAAAATCTTTGACAGCTATAAATCAGAGAAATGATATCTAGAATATATAAAGAGCTCAAAAAACTAAACACCAAAAAACCAAACTATACAAACAAAAACTGGACAAAAGAACTGAATAGGGAGTTCTCAAAAGAAGAAATAGAAATGGCCAACAATCATATGAAAAAATATTCAAACATCCTTAGCCATCAGGGAAATGCAAATCAAAACTATACTGAGATATTATCTCACTCCAGTCAGAATGGCTACTATCAATAAAACATTTACAACATTTGTTTACAACAAATGCTGGTGGAGATACAGGGAGAAAGGAACACCATGAAAGCAGAGGGGACCTAAGCAGGGAAAGATAATGGACTAAAGAAAAGGGGGAGGGGGCAAGAAGAAAGGATAATGGGAGAAAAGAAAGGAAATACCACGTGTGTTGTCTTCAGGGCAAAATCAGTATGTACATTTATTAGATAGATAAGCTCAAAAAAAAAAAAAAAAGACATACAAGTAGAAGGGAGACCATTGGTGAGAAAGGAGGGGATGGGGAAGGGGGTCATGAGAGGATAAGGTGAAAATGAGCGTGAACAATGTACAGTAAAATGTATGCATGGAAATGTCATAATGAGACCCATTAAGTTGTACATTAAAAATTACCAATAAAAAATGGAAAAGAAAATGCTGGTTAAATCTTTAACCACAAAGCAAGATCTGTACCTAGAATGCTGAAGGGCTAACTTTTCTTAGTCCATTGTTTATTAAAAGTTCTCCACACTGTTCATAGTTGATACTTCTTCAGGCCAACTTTCTCTTCTTTTATAAGATAGTAAGAAAATGGAATTCAGTGTATTAAAATTCACCTTTGACAATGTTTTTATAAAGAAGAGCCCTTTCTCTGAAGTCTTAAGGAATGTATGAGCTCAGTGCTATTTAATACTTTTGTGTTCTACTTATGTAATAAATGTTGTGAATATTTTAGTAGAATTTTAAAAAGTTGAATATGGTAAGTTGACAAAATTTTCTTTTCCCCTAAATCCTTTTGTATGCATTTTGAGCCATTTAATACTTTGTACTTTGTTAGCTCTAAAGATACTATATACATATTATGGACTTTTTATTCTGCTTAGAACTATATTGTTTGTAGCTTTCCTTAAGTTCCAAAATATGACCACTTGCCTTCTCATAAGAACAAATAAGCATCATTCCAGTGATCTGAAAGTATCTACACTCAGCATTAATCTTGGCTCATGTAATGTTACCAAAATGTACTTGAAGACCACTGTTCTTAATTGTGGTACCAAATTTAGTCTCAGCCTGTATAGCATACTGCTGGAGAAATGCTTTGTAGTTGTTAATAGGTACTTTGGTGAAGAGGTGGAAGGATGACAGAATGACACTTTGATGTTACTTTTTCATTTTTTCTTCTTTTTACCCCCCCCCCAACAGCAAGTTGAAGTAGATTGCCAACAGTGTATGCTGGAAATCCTCGATACAGCAGGGACAGTAAGGATGATTTTATTTTTTAACAAATTTTAATTTGTGAGCAGGTTTGTCATCTGCACAAGTCTTCTATGTAAAAGTAATCATTTTGATGTTTTAAAAATTCTCTGGAAGGGTAGGGGATGGTGACACATGCCTGTAATCCCAGTGACTCAGGAAGTAGAAGAAGGAGGATTACAGGTTCCAGGCCAGAGGCTTCCTGTGTAACTTAGTGAGACTATCTCAATTTTAACAATAAAGAAGGGACTGGAGTACAGCCAAGTGGTAGAGTACTTGCAAAAGTATGTGCAAGGCCCTGGGTTCATGCCCCTAGTAACTCAAAAAAAAAAAGAAAAAGAAAAAGAAAAAAGAAAATCTATGAATGTAGGGCTTCTCAAATTTTCTTAAGTATATAAATCATTTATGATATACTTAATGTCCTCATATCATGATTAAATTGTGTATTGAGTTGACCTAGAGAATCTGTGCTTTAGGTTTCTTCTCTTTGTATTGAAGTAAGCAATATGCTGTAAGTGGTTTTTTTTAAAAAAATATTATTTTAAATTCCAGATTTCAGTTAAGTTGGGTATTTCTCTTTCTGGCCCCACCTCCCTTACTCATCCACTAGTTAAATGATTCAACGAATCCAGCCTCCTACAGCCTCTCAAACACTCTGTACATGTTTCCCCTCAGGCCCTGTGCGTTCACTGTTCCCTTCGCCTTGGATACTTTCCTCCACATACCCATAAGAGTTTACTTCTCACCTTCCTTACCACTGTCCTATTACCTGTGAGCTCTCCCCTTCAATGTAGAAACTTCCATTCCCTTCAAAGAAACTCCCTGTCCTGCTGCCCTGCTTTATTTTTCTCTGTAATATTTATTACCATCTGGTATACTTTATTTTTGTTTATTTCCATTTGCAGTCCTCTAGACATGTTTACCTCTCACATTCATCAGCATATCCCTAATGCTACAATAACATCTGACCCATAGAGAGCTCCCAATGGATAATTGTTGAGTGGATCAATCTGGTAGAATGTCCTTAGGAAGGAAGTTGGGATTCTCTCAGTAGGAGGTAATACCAACCACAGCAGTTCTGTAAGGGCTATTCTTAGATTGGATTTTCAGAACTCAGGTTGATTAATAAGTAGCAGAGACCATGATCTCAGGAGAACATGATAGGAATAATAGTGCTAGAATTTTTAACAAAGTTTGTAATGAAAAATCCAGAAAAACAAAAACAAAAACAAAACAAAACAAAAAATTTGTATATCTTTCCAAAAAAATGCACTAGCAGCAGTGTAGTTCTAGGTACCCCACATACTAGAACTTGGTGCTAGGGAAATGGTTGAGTGCTTGCCCTTTGGAATACATATTGAGTGCAGGGTAGAAGAACTAGAACTATTTCAGATATAGTAGACAAAATGAGGTAATAAGGATGGGAGACAACAAACTAAAGAGGCAAAAAAAGCTTTGAAACCATGTGGACTTAGGCCTTATTTTTTAATGCATCTAAAGATCGGAAGAGCCAAAATGTGTAGTTAAAATCCCAAGATATGTACATTTTTAACATCCAGTATATATGCCTTCTTACTACTATGTATAAAATCTAAAAACTTTTAAAATAAGATTATGTATTATATTAATAACTATAGTTAAAACATATAATAATGATTGTCACCAAATAATCCAGAATAAGAGGAAGTATGTTTAAAATGTAAGCTAAATAATTTTAATTTGATGTGTTTATAGCTCAGTGACTAAATGTTAACAGTTAGTGAATTTAACTGAAAGAATTGACCATTGGGGTACTATTCTTGCATCTTTTCTAAAGGTTTGAAATGAAAGGGAGCATGGATAAAAACGCATGAACAAGCTCTTATAAGAGTCTAGGGCTAGAGGTGTAGCTCAATGATAGAGTGCCTGCCTAGCATGCACCAGGCCCTGGTTCAATCCCCAGCACCACAAAAACAAAACAAAATAGGAAAAAGGACCTAATGATTATCAATATGATTAAATTTGCCAGTAGAAATATTTAAGACTGTGCTGAATGATTAAGTTATAGTTCAGTACTGGCTTTGCATCTCACATTGTTTCTACTTGGGCAGTAGTTATATTAGAAATTTTTCAAATATTAAAACCATATATTTTATGATAAAGGGCCTTTAACTTAAGATGGCCAAAGCACTGATATTATATATTTGCTGTAAAGAGAATTATAAGAGTTTTATTTTTCTGATTTTAAAAGTTACTTAATAAAGACTTGTTTCCATTAAAAAAAAAAGAAATTTTTCAAATAAAGTTCATTAGGATCTGTGTATAAAAACAGAATTATATACAGTTCTTCTAAATCACACACAATCAAGTTGAGGTAGTTAACAATTTCTTCTAATTCTTCAATTCATTGTCAGTGTTTCTAGTCATCTAAGTGTAGAGAACAGGAACATTTACCTCAGTGTTACTAGAAACTTTGTGTTATGTCTTGTATTTTCTGTCATAAGCGCATGTAATAAAAAATAAGACTTCACTTGTGATTATTCTGTTTAAAATTAATCTAACATGCATTCAAAATTTTTATAATTATATTTTTTATCATAGGAACAATTTACAGCTATGAGGGATTTGTATATGAAGAATGGCCAAGGGTTTGCACTAGTATATTCTATTACAGCTCAATCCACATTTAATGACTTACAGGACTTGAGGGAACAGATTTTACGGGTTAAAGACACAGAAGATGTAAGTATTTTCCTCTTTATAAGACACATTGCCATTTCTCTGCAGCTAAATAAAAAGTGTTTGCTTTCTCCTCAGAAGAGGATTTGGAAGGTATCTACTGCATGCCAAAAAGAGCCCCAGTAATCAAAATAAATTTTAACTTTTAAAATTAACTTACACATTATATACTCATAGCCTTAGAAAATGAGGATACATATAATAAAGTGCTTATTGTGCTATATGGATAAAAAGTGCAGTAGAGAAAGGAGTCAAGAATACTTCACAGAAATGGGACTCAAGTTGAGCTTTGTTATGTCAGAAATAGTGTTCAAAGGACATTGTTGAAAACCATAATGGTATATACCTATTCCTAAAATTTCGTTGGTATAGTTTTTACTTATGTGAAGTTTTTTCCTTTGAATTATGTTAAAAATTTTAATTAACTGGATTTTTAAAAATTTAATTTCGCTTTAGTATCTTGTCTTTTTTATTTGGTTTTTTGATGCAGTGTCTCACTAAGTAGCCCAGGTTGGATCAAAGTTACAATTCTCCTGCCTCAACCTCCCATGTGTTAGGATTGCAGGTATATGCTACTATGTTTGGCCTTAGAAAGTTTGTCCTATTTGATGAATAACATTTTAGTGGTGATATCTTTTTCTTACCTTTAGCAAAAATAAAACATATTTTTTAATGTACCTCAGTTTTGGGCTATAGAGAATTCCTTTTCAATTGTATAAATCAGAATATAAAATTTAATTGTACCTTTCTGTTTTTGTGTGTTCTAATTATTAATGGGAGCATATACATCTGCCCAGAAACTTAATATTGGTGATAGTGTAGGTGAGAAGGATTTACTCCATATGACTCATGATTACCCAGAACCTAATAAATAGTTTCTTCATTCTTGTGACTAGTTTATCCAAGAGAGTTCTGTTTTCATAAGCAAGTATGTGCACTTCACTGAACACTGGTACTGTCAATCCCTTTATCCTGTGTTATAAAGGAAAGTAAATGGAGTTGTAGATGCATAGTATATTTAATCTAACTTGTGACAATTATCTATTTTAGGTAGAGGGTCCATCGTGTCTCTTAAATTGTTTCTTTTATATAGTGTCCATCACCTCACAGATGACTTTATTCTCCGAACACCTTTTAACTAAGGAAGTTAATACATTTTGTTAGCTACATGTTTCATTGGAAGTAGGTAATTGTAGGTGGGTATAGCCAAGCATCTGTGATGTGGAGGAAAAGAGAACACATAGCTACTGTGTATTTGTTTTTATTGTTGTTATCATGGGGTGCCATCAAGTCGGTGTCCAACTTGTAGCAACCCTATGTATTACAGGAGAAACAGTATTGTTAGTGCTTCTCTGCCATTCATAGGGTTTTCAATGGCTGATTTTTTGTTGTTGTTGTTTTGTTTTGTTTGAGGGGGGAGTGGGTTGACAGGCCTTCCTCCCATTTTTTTTTAATCCTCCTTTAGTATCACCTATATAGTCTTCAAGTATAGAAGTCAAGTGAAGTAGAGGCTACTAGTACGTTTTTTATTGTCACTATTTTTGGAATTTATTAGACTTTCAAGGTGAAGCATTTAACCCATGGAGGCCTAGTGAGTGCATTCTTCTGTGTATTGCAAGAGACTTCTTTCTCTTTGGATTTTTCTGTTCAGAACATGTCTATTTGCAGTAGTCTACATGAGACTTTTGGGATTAAAATCTTAAAATAATTTTTGTTTTCCTTCCTTTCTTCCTTCTTCCTTCCTTTCCCTTTCTTTCTTCCTTTCCCTCCCTCCCTTCTTTCCTTTCATTTCCTTCCTTCCTTCCTTTCACTCTGAAGCCGAGGCTGGCCTAGACTTTGCTGTGTAGCCCAGGCTGGCCTCAACTCATGATCCTTTTCCTAAGCTTCCCGAATGCTGCAGTTACAGGCGAATGCCATTGTGCCTGGCTTTAAGATAATTTAACATATGAATCTAGTAGGTTCTCTTCCATATTTTCTGGTCTTTTTCATCTCCCTCCTTTCTCCCCTTCCCCAAAACACACAAACACACACACCCACACCCACCCCCCCTCACACAGAGTATACATTTGGTAAAGCTTTTAATTCTAACTAATACATTTCAGTTGGTAGCAGGTAGTTGTTTATTTATAAGAAGAGGCTAAGTAATGAGTATGTTATAGTTCATTTTATGTTTTTTTCCTTCCCACAGGTTCCAATGATTTTGGTTGGCAATAAATGTGATCTGGAAGATGAGCGAGTAGTTGGCAAAGAACAGGGCCAGAATTTAGCAAGACAGTGGTGTAACTGTGCCTTTTTAGAATCTTCTGCAAAATCAAAGATCAATGTTAATGAGGTAACCTATAACTGATGGGCAGCTCAAACAAGTGCCTTTTTGGTTTCATTTGCTTTAAATTAACAATCAGAATTTTTAAGAAAAAAAATTTTTCTTTTAGCAATCTTGATTCTTTTACTTTATATAAAACACTAAGTAATTCCTAGATACCATATTCTTTATCTTGCATTAAGTCACTTTGATGGTTGTAATGAGGACACTTAAATTTACTTTATTGTCAAAGAGGAAGTTAGAAAATAAAGAATATGTATAAAGTCCTGCTAAGCCTTTAAATGAGAGCCAGAAAGTGTTGTGTGAAAATTGCCACAACATCTTTGTATTGTAACAATTATCTATCCAGATGCATATAAATAGATTGTAAAGTCAAGTAGAAAATTACAGAAATCAAGGTAGCTATTATAATGAACTTTTCTTATGTAGAAATATGTTAGTACCTTCATGAATGTTACAGAATTTGATGTTCTGCTTTGTTGGATGCCTTAAAGTGGGGAGTCTGTGTGAGAATGGACTTGTAACTGAAACTCACTCATTCCTTAAAGGCTGATATAACAGATACATAAGGCTCTTCTGTTCCTCAGTTAAGCAGTCCACTATCCTGGGAATGTAACTGTGGACCATAATGCTTAGCAAGTAAGCTGCATGCCTGAGTGTCAAGAGCCAATAATTTATTGAGCCCCTAAACAATTACTGCAGTTCTCAACTGCCTCCACCAATCAAACAAAAACTAAAGGTTCCCTCTGCTTCTGTTAACTTTACCAGAAGCTTTTCAAAATCAACAAAACAGAGTGAGCCTCTTTTGTTCCCTTTCCTTTGCCTGGTGTGCTTGCCATTTGTCTCATCACAGGTAATTGGTCAGAATTCAGGTCGCCTAAAACACAGATAAGAATAATAAAAATGCATTGGTTTATCAGAGGCCTGTGATTTCTCCTGCTGTTCTCTCAGCCCTCTGGTTATATAGGTCACTTTTCCCTGAACAGTATTATGCTTGTAGATTGTTATCTGACTTTTCAAATGGCTAAATTACTAAACATCTGGCAGGGGAAAAAAAATCAGTTTACTACAAATCCCCTTTCTTAATCAAGAATGCCAAATTTTGCTTTTTTTTTTTTTTTTTTTTTTTTTGGTCACACCATTCTTAACAAGTATATACAAATAAGAAATCCGTAAATTCTGTTTATTCAGCAAATACATATTGAGTACCTGCTGTGTGCCTGGCACTTTGTTAGGCACCCAGGTAAGAGTCATCCAGACAGACACTCTTCTTACCCTTAAGTTTACATCCTGGTGGGGGGAGAAATCCTGCTGAGATCCCATAACAGTTATTTCTTTTTCAAGCCAAGTAAATGAAAGGAAATTTGATATGCATACAGCTTCAGTTTTCTCTATTGTAGAATTACAGTTTCCTAGAAGTTATTTTGAAAAATGACTATGATGAAAATTTAATTTTAAATAGTCTTTTCTTAGAAAGAAAAGTAACTTTTATAAGGAATACATTACAGTTGGTGAATGAACTTGGCTAATAGAACAGTGGTGTAGGATCACCTTCTGTAGGATGATTGGCCTTGGGGATCTGGTTCCTGACTATCCCTGTGCTCACCCTCGCTAGTGACCACCTACCAAGTTCATCAAGTCAGCTTAGGCTGAGTTGGGCCAGAATCCAGGGCATAGCACTTCTCTCTGTGGGAGCCAGAGCTCAGTGAGAGGAACTATTCCTCATCTTTTATTATTACATGTTTGTGGGAACCTACATGCTGTTAAACCTTCTCTGGATTGCAGTTTGGCAAATGCAGCAGAGTGATTTTTTTCACAGCAGTCTTAATTAAGGTCAACCCTTAACATGAGCTTTCATAAAACAAAATAGGAAACAAAATGAAATAGATTAACCATCTTAACAACCTTTAGTTTTTTGTGAAACATTTAAGTTTCATGCTAGAAATTCTTGAGAGTATAATTTGAGAGGTTTTGGGGTTTTTGGTTGTTTTTGTTTTTTGAGATTTCTGTCTTTATAGCCTGATAATTCAGCTAGAGGATTCCTTTGATAGACAATAGTTGCTCAGACAGCTTAAGCTGCCATATAAATGTTTGTATGATTTCTGAATGCCTGAAGGTAGAGAAATAATACTTGCACAAGATTCAACTCTTGGCTTCATATTTGAAAACAGATAAGAACATACTACTTGGCCAGAGCCCAATACTCTTTTTTTTTTTTTTAACTCTTATCCATACCACTTTTGCTGTGTTCTAAAAGTAGTGTATAGCTATACCAGAATCACATCAGACTTAATCAAGAATTAATTGTTCTTTGCTGAGGCTAGAATAATAATTGGAATCAAGACATCCCAATTTAGGAATGGGAGAGGGATTGAGAAACTCTATTCTGTGTTCCCTTTAGATTTTTCTATAGTTCAGAGAGATGAGGAAGAACCTAGGCTGGGAACTTTCAGCATTTCTAACCAAATATTATAGTTCGAACTTGCCCTCATCACTGAACCATCTGCTGCTGTGAGGTAGGCAATGTTTTCCAAAGAAATAATTAAGAATAATACTACAAAAATCAGTTACCTCTCTGTATAATATGTGCCAGGAACCGGAAACTGACTGGCATGAAGAAAATGAAATAGAAACTATATATGTGTTTGATTAACTTACTACTCTGGTTTATCTTTCTTTCTATTATTTTTTTATATTATAGCTTACACATTGAGCCTCAGGAACTAATGAGAATTCATTCAAGGTTTATGCACATTAAGTTCTTGAAGGCTTCAGAGTTGTGAAACAACTTGGACATTGGAGTTGAGAAAACAACTACCATTTTGTACATAAAATTTGTGTCTTCAAACTTAGAAATAATGATGTTAAGTGTTTTAAAGAAGATGGGAGTGGGGAAGATAGGGAAAAAAGAAAAAATTTAAATGAGTTACTTATAGCTTTTGGATAAATCACTCCATTTTTTCTTTTTAATAATTTAGTCATATAATCTTCAGACCATTTAAAAAAGTAAATAGGTGGTTATCATCTTAAAGAAATGTAATTCATTTACTGTCTTGAAATGTAAGCTAATACTTTTAAAGTATTTTACATTTAAAATTTACTCAAAAGAGGTAATAACAAGTTTTTTACTATTAATCCAGATTCACTAGTTACTAACATTTTGCCACATATTTGGAGAAATCACACCCCTTTACTCTTAAATATTTTAATATACATATCTTGGCTCAAAAACATTCTCTAATAAAACCACAGCTATTAAAATCAGGAATATTGGGCTAGAGGTACGAAGTTCAGTGGGAGAGCACTTGCCTAGCATGCTCAGAGTCCAGAGTTCAATTGTCAGCACCACAAAATAAAGAAAAATAAAATCAGGAAAATTGACATCAACACAATTCACATTCAGAATATGTTCATTTGGTCCCTATAGCTCCTTAAAGCCAGCACATTTTTTTATCCAACTGTACAAAACTCTGCTTATTCTGGAAAAGTAACAATAAGGGGCTTTTGTGGTAACTTTTTTTTTATTTCAGTTCATTAGTAAATGAGTGTTTGCATTTCATAGCAAAGAACTAAATGCAGCTGGTCTGTTTGTATCAGAATTAAAATAATCTGCTTTTGTGAAATAAGTACGATTAACTTTTGTGTTTGATCCTTTGTACTTTTCATCTAAAAATGAATCCACAATATTTTTTAACATTTGTCACTTCATTCCAAATCAAGGATCAGTGGATTTTTTCTGGCTTATACTTTGACCAAATTAACATTACCAAAAAAGGGTATCTGTCCATGTGATATCTGAAAAAGTATACACTATTTCTTTTATCCTCTTCCAGCCAAAAATGTATAGCCTGAATTTAATCATAAGGACACATCAGACAAACTTAAATTGAAGGAAAAGTTTTATAAGTTTACTGGCCTTTACATTTCAGAAATAGCAATGCCCTGGAAGACAAAGTCCAAGGAACTGTTCTTGATTTTAAAAGATTTAAGTGTCAGGAAATAAAATGCAAAGTGTGATCGTGGATGGATTCTGCTACTGGGAGAGAAAGTTACTATTTTAGGATGTTATTGGGATAAATTATGAAATTGGGATTTGCACTATAGATAATACAAAGTAATATAATACTTAAATGTCTTAAATGTAATAACTGTTGTATGGTTACATAAGGGAATATTCTTGTTCTTAGGAAATACTCAGCTCTTATGGGACCTGTGATATGCATATCACTCTCAAATAGTTCAGAAAATACATGTGTTTATGGAGAGAGAAAATTAGTAAAGCACAAGTGGCAAAATGTTACTCATGGGTGGATCTAGGAAGAATATATACAAGTGCTTTGGCATTATTCTTACAACTTTCTATGATTTTTTAAGTTTTCAGTACCTTTTCACTACCAGTTCTTTTTTAAATTTAATATTAAATGTCTAAGAGCAAGTGTATTTCCTTCATTAATAGCTAAGTCCTGCTTTACCTTGAGAGTCATCTAGGGTTACTAAGAAACCTGAATTCAAAACAAAGCAGCAAAACACAGATATAAGAGCAGAATAATATTTAATAGAACCAAAATTGTTTTGTGAAACAAGGTTTCAAATATTGGTTGAATAAGTACTTTTTTCTTATTTTCACTTAGATATTTTATGACCTGGTCAGACAGATAAATAGAAAAACACCAGTGGAAAAGAAGAAGCCTAAAAAGAAGTCATGTCTGCTGCTCTAGACCCGAAGTCAGCAGCAGCTCTGAGCCAGGTAAGATGCTAAAAACAGAAAATGCCTTTTGCATTTTTCCCTACTTTAACTATTTCCCATTTTACCTATTCTGGGTATTTCTGAGCTTCTGTAACTTGAATATGTGACATATGCTTATAGAAATATAGTAATCTGTTAGATATTTTGCCCTCTCCCCATGAGACTCTGAGCTCTACAGAGGTAAGGACCATGTCTCATTTGCTCACCACTGAGTGCTCAGCACCTACTATAGAAAGGGTATTCCAGAAATAGGGCAGGGAGCTGAGGCTGTAGCTCAGTGATAGAGCACTTACTTTCCTAGTGTACAAAATGCCCTGCATTCAATCCCCAGCACTGGAGGGGAAAAGGGAATAGGGCTTGAATGAATAGAATTCCTTCCTAGATGACTCTCACATTCATGCTGAATTAAAGCAGATCAGTGGTGCCTCTGAAAGAAAAAAGTATAAGTGCACATTTGATGAGTTATCTCGAAAGTGAACACCCATATTTATCAATAGTGGTCACTCCTCTCAAAATATACCCCTAGCCTGGTTTCTAAGACTGTGGATTAGTTTTGTCCCTTGTTAAGTTAGCGTAAACAAAAGCATGTAATGTGTTATTTTATGTCTGACTTCTTTCATTCAAAACTATATTTTTGAGAAGTATCCATGTTGCATGTCACAACAGTTCATTTTTATTGTATGATAATAGTTCATTTTGTTGAATGACCAAACCAGCACGTGCTATGTTCTGCTATTGAGGAACATTTGAATTCTTTCTTTTTGGCAATTAGTATGAAGAATTCTGTGGTGCACATTCTTGTACATGTCTTTGCATACACACACATGCATTTCTGTTGAGTATCTAGGAATGTAATGGCTAGGTTGTATGCTATACACATGGACAGTTTCCATGGATACAGAAGAAGCTTTTCATAGTGGTTGCTCCAGGGTGCACACACACCAGCAGTTTGTGAGTTCCACATCTTCCCCCAACTTGGTATTATCAGTCTTTTTAACTTGAGCTATTCTGGTGGATGTGTGGAGGCATATCATTCTCAGGTATGTGTTGACTTCTTGCCAATAAATATTTCATCTGTAGGTATCTGAGTAGTAGTTGACTTTAAGCACCTTTTAGTTTTCATCAGGTATACCCATTGGAGGGAAATTAGCGACAGCATTTGAGCTATCTGTCAAGTAAGAAACGCAGCCCTGTGGAACCAATTATTTGTTTTCCTTTAGTTAATTATGCATTTAAATCCCCAGAAGTTTCTCCTTTATCACCTCTAAATAATACCCTCAAAGAATATTTTCATGGAGTAGATTTATGATGTAGTTTCATGCTAATTATATGACTATTACTAAACTTGATTTAGAGGAATGTAAACTTCCCACTGGAGAGTTGGTTACACTAACTATTGTCAGTCTCTTGGGTCTGTTTAGTAATTGCCTCTTCTGCAGCTCCAGATTAACTCATATGTCCTTCCTTGGAGATATCAGTGAGCAAATCTCTCTCGTAAAGAAAACAATCTAGTAATTGTGTCCTCTTTTTAAGGGAAAGTAAAGGAAAAATGGGCTGGGATTTAGCTCAGTTGGTAGAGTGCTGTGCTGCAGTCTCTGAGGTCCCGAGTTCAATTGCCACCACCGCAAAAATGGGAGAAGGACCTGGCAATTCACTTCCAAGGCAACCCCGAAACAGCCAGCCATTGAAAACCCTATGAGGGTTGCTATGAGTTGGATACCGACTTGACGGCACCTAACAACAACAATAAAGGAAAAATGGACAGAAAGGAGAAAAGGGCATGGGGATTGTCTCTGGCAGACTTAGGACAGACACTTTCTAAATGAGGACAGACAATTTCTGGCTAAATGATTACTTTAGGCTTTGACTGAAATTTGATTCAGTAACTTTAAATCATCAGTTTCCTGAAAGTGATTATTAAGATTGCTGGTGTTTGTGTTTAAAGAAGAGTTTCCCTAAACGTTAGGACTCTCTTATTTGTAAATATATATTATTCAACTCTATTATTCATCATGCTTCTTCTTCTCTCTTCACTTTTCACTCTCTGTCCCCCCCCCCCATTTTTTTCAGGGGAGGGGGATAATTTTAGAGGCAGCATCTTACCCTGTAACCCAGGTTGACCTGGAACTCACTCTGTAGCCCAGGCTGGCCTGAAACTCTAAATCCTCCTGCCTCGGCCTCTACAGGTATTTATTTATAAAACTTTCTTGTAGTTTACTGGCACATTGACACCATTCCTTTAGCTGACTCTACTTTTAATTTGTGATTCTCAGAAAATAGCCTTTTAGATAGAGCCAAGCGCAGTGGCGCACGCCTATAATCCCAGCGACTCAGGATGTCAGAAAGTCGGGATGTCGGGAGGCAGGAAGATCACAGCTTTGAGACCAGAAGCAGACTGCGTAATTTAGCGAGAACCTGTCTCAAAAAAATGGGCTGAGGATGCAACTCCATGGAACAGCATTTGCAAAGCATGAAAGCGCAAGGCCCTAGGTTCAGCTCCCGGTAACACACACACACACACACACACACACACACACACACACACGAATATATCCTTTTAGCTTATGTTTAAAGGAAAAGATGCCATTTCCTAGCCTAATGTGATTTTTAAAATTCACTTGTATGTGAGTTTTGCCTTAGAGGAGAGAAATTTTGGCCTAAATCTAGAAATAAGATTTTTATGCTGGTCTCATCAATTCTTAGTCTTTGGTAGATAATTCAGCTTACAATATAGTCACTTGAGGCCTCTGTGGATGTTTGGTAATACCAAATAGCAAGTGACTTAGCACTCAGAATACTTTGCAGTACAATTTCTTGTGATTATAGACTTGAAATGCCATGTTGTTCCTGTACTTCAAAAAGTACTAAAGCTAGGTATGCTGGCACATGCCTGCATTCCCAGCTACTGAGGAGCCTGAGGCAGGAGGCTCACTTGATTGAGCCCAAGAGTTCAAGACCAGCCTGGGCAACATAGAACCTATCTCAGATGTACTGATGTAAATAACAATGTAGATCTAAATAACAATTATAAATGTGTTCAGTAAGGGTACATAAATCTTGAGGGCAGCTTATCTGCCTGTAGCTTTTAGAAAAAATTGTATTAAAACATGCCAATCTCTTTTTTACATGTCCCATTTTTAAAGACCTCTGAGAGAGATTCATCATCAGTTCTTCCTTTAACCTAATTCACTTCTGCTGAGTGATAAGACTTGCTGACTCTTCTGCCTTTTATGGGCTCTTTCTGTGTCATCTCTTGTCTTAGCCTGTATTAGAAGTGTTAGCCTAATATATGTGATCATAAAATGGTTGAATAAAGAACTTCCCCACAGAAAGTTTATGCAGGGAGGTATCATTTCCTTAGTGGAAAAGGAAACTTTAAAAATAAGATGATAATGGGAAGGAGATGTAGCATCAATGTTTTCTTCTTTACAAACCTGACTGTCAGATGTGATGTGAAACACTAAGTATAATAAAACTTATGATAAACTAAAGTTGATCAATAATAAACTCTCCTGTGAACTCAATCCTCCAGAGCCAGAATAAACCCTCCAGATTTATTTTAAAACATTTTTAAAGGAAATTTAAAATAGCCCTTTCACTGTAGCTTTGTGGTATAATTTAGTTCCCTAGATCATTGTTTCTATTCTATTGGATATCTGTTTGTTTACTACCATCTTCTGACATCAAGAGATAACCATGTCTGTATGTGTATCCATATCTGTTCAATGTTCTAGATTACAGGAATGAAGAACTGTTGCCCAATTGGAAAGTGCCAGCATTCCAGACTTCAAAAAACAAATCTGAAGAGGCTTCTTCTGTTTTATATATTATGTGAAGAATTTAGATCTTATATTGGTTTGCACAAATTCCCTGGAGAAAAAAAAATGCTCTGTGTTTATCTCTTGGAAAATAAGACATTAGTATTTCTCCTTTGCAATAGCAGTTATAACAGAGATGAAAATAAATATACTTGACTCTAATACAATTATACAAAAGAGCATGGATGCATTTCAAATGTTAGATATTGCTACTATAATCAAATGATTTCATATTGACCTTTTTATCATGATTCCTCCTTGTCAAGCACTAAAAAGTTAAACCATTATACTTTATATCTGTAATGATACAGATTATGAAATTTCCCCTCAAACTCATTGCAGCAGATAACTTTTTTGAGACATTGACTTCATTTTATATTTAAAAATTATGAAATATCATCTGTCATTATATTCTAATTAAAATCATTTGTGCATACTGCTTTGGAAAAATGGGTCTTTTATAGGAAAAAACTGGGATAACTGATTTCTATAGCTTTCAAAGCTAAAATATATAATATACTAAACCAACTCTAATATTGCTTCTTGTGTTTTACTGTTGGATTAAATTACAGCTTTTATGGATGATTAAATTTTAGTACATTTTCATTTGGTTTGTGTGGTTTTGTTATTGTTTATAGATTTAAGGCCTTTATTTTATAATGACCACATTGTTTAAAATGCAACAGTAAGCTCCTTTCTGCCTGGAATCTGCAGAACACTTGGCTTTAAACTACACTAATTGGTGATTTCTCTAGGAACAGATCTCACACTTTCTGTTCTAGATATATTTATTCCTACTATACAGTAAAGTACATCAGACTACATAGAATAGTTTTGTATATTCTCTTGATCTTAAAATATTGTATCTTATTGAATAAAATATCCCACTGTGTATTATTTTTATATGTGAAAAAGTAAGTTTAATACTGTATCAGGGTTTAACTTTACTTCCAGTCTTCTATAGCTTGTAATTTCATTAAGGGAATCATTTTGCAATTGTTAATTTGTTGGGTATGGGTCCACCAATGAAGTGTTATGTAAAAATTTTCAAACTTGCTTTATAATAGATTGAAGAATTTGAAGTGAGTGAAACTTAAAACATAAAAGGGATGTGTGAGTTACTTTTGCTTTGACTACATATGAAGTAATAATAATACAGAAAAGATTGCCAAGTTAAAATTTTAGCTGGCTATATAGTGGTGCTTTTCTTTTCCTTCCCAGTTATTTGCATTTTTACAAAAGATAGGGCTTGTGTAGGACATGGACCCAGGGTGATATTACTTATGTGTTCTCCATAAAGAGAAGCAGAGCAAACAACTTGTTAGCCAGTTAAGTGCTGGAGAAGGAAGCAAGCAAGCTTAGGAAACCCTGTGCCTTGTCCCCAAATTTTGAGGAGACTAGTTCTGGAAATTCTAAATCATTGCTCAGGGATCTAGATACTGTCTTGTTGCAACTAGGTGTGAAGAAGTGTTCATCCCTTTTCCAGGAATGTGGTCAGTCCATCAGTTACTTAATTGAAATTTAAAAGTCAGCTTTCAAATGTAAGCTTTGACCAACCAGAGGAAATGTTAAAAAGGTTGTTGGAAAAAATTGGAAATTGTATTCTTTTGAGTTTCTAATAAACTTAGTTACTTAACACTTCCCTTCTCCTGACCCAGTTACACATGTCTGTGATTGAGGGGCTAAAAATATAATAAATTAAAGGGGAACAAAAAGACATTAGGGCCAGTTTGTTCAGGTCAGAGAGAGGCTTTTTGGGGGGGATGGGGGGAGTTGGGGGAAGAGCCTATTATGTTGCCCAGGCTGGCTTCAAACTTAAAGGCTCAGGCCATTCTTCTGCCTCAGCCTCTCAAGTAGTTGAGACTACACTGTGCCTGTCTTAGAGATATACTTTATGTAATGTCTTCTAAAGCAGTGGTTCCCAACCTTTTTGGCACATGGACTAGTTTTGTGGAAGACATTTTTTTTTCCTGTGGGGCATAAGCAGTAATGTGAGCCACAAACCAGGAGTTGGGGACCTCTGCTCTAAAGTCATTACGCTTTAAAATACCTCTCAATAAATTTAAAGTCTTACACAAACATCTCAGTGACCAGTAAAAGGTTCTAAATATACTGTTACATAAGTTGTGTGTTACATGCTACAGTTTCAACTAGTAGCATAAACTCTGTGTCTTCTGTTTTAGAGTTATGTGGATTCTTTTGTAACATCTTAATACAGTCCACTTGGGTTAAAAGTAGAACTACTAAGAAAAATGCCCTTTTTAGCACACAGTGGTATGCAGAGCAGAGCCAGCTGAAATAAGAGATGTGTATTGTTACCTCAAGGAAATTTGTGGTTGCTGACCAAGCTGGAAGGGTATCCTGTTAGAAAGTGAGAGAGGTATGTTTTTATATTGTCCTTGTATGAACTCCTTAGTCTTGAAAAAGTATCTGAAAATAAGGTGTATTTTTATAGCAGAAATCAAGAGTCTCTAGGATATTATATGAATCTCATATGATATATATCCAGGAACTAACACCATATTAGTATTAGTGGCTATTTAAGTATAATAGCTTTGACTGTATGAATAACATAATTTAAAGGAGTTTAGGTGTGACAGTTGATAGCTTGCTTTTTTCAACTAAAGTACAAATAACTAATGACTGTTTAGTGCCCCCAATCTAGTTTTAGAATTAACAGTAAATCTATAATATAACTACAGTCTTTCCCTCCACCAGGGGGAGCTTCAGTATCAGTTAACACTTGTACAGTAATCAAGCCGGCTGTCTCCTCTATATATGCTGTGTTCCTTGCAAAGAGGCATGGGGACCCTCCCTCAAGAGTTTTTGGTGTAATTGGGCAGGGAAGATATACAAACAAGAATTTTCAAATATACAGATAACATTAACTTACTCAATGAATTGTGACCACTTGAGTAGTTTTCTTAATATTGAGAGAAATGTGGATATTGGTGTATTCCTCCCTTCTCCCCCCAACTCTCAATTTGGCTCTGTTGTCACCTTGATCTGCCATTATCAATGCCCACCTTTGCTCCTCAGTGAAACAACCTACTTCTCTAAAGTTACAATGTACTTGGAAAAGTTAATACTTAGGGAAAATGACTTTTATTTTATTACCACCCTCATTAAAACAACAGATTTGGTTTGGAGTTGTTTATCTCCACAGGTAAATGGTAATAAAACATTCTGCATTTTTTTAGTACCTGGCTTATTTATTTATTTATTTATTTATTTATTTATCAGTATTAGGGGGTTGAACGCAGGGCCCCACACACTTTGCAAGTACTCTCCACTGGGCTGCACCCCCCTTGCCCCTTTTTTATTTTTTATCTTGAGACAGCGTCTCACTAAGTTATGCAGGCTGCCTCGACCATCCTTCTACCTCCGGTGTCTCAAATTGCTGGGATTACAGGCATGTGCCACTGCACTCGGCTTACCTGGCCAGTTTAAAATATTTTACTTCATTAACCTTGTAAGTATACATATATTTGTCAGTGCATATGCCTGAGTTTTTCTTTAGGGACTAAGGGACTGAAAGAGAATTAAAGAACGCTATGGCATTTTCTTTTCTGAACAACCTTTGTGGGATATTAGAAAACGTAAAATATGCTCTTATAAATTATATGTGTGTTGAAACCAAAATGAGACGAAATTGTCAGATAATTTGGAGGAGTAAAATAATTTGTAAACTAATCTTTTGCTTGGGCCTTGTACTTACTTGAGGTGCTATATATGCATTAAAATAGCCCCACTTGAGTCAGCTCCACAGTTACAAGTACAGAGTGATTTGAGTGCTTGTCCAAGACCTGGAAAGAACCCCTGTTGTATGGAGGGAAATGAATGTGAGCTTTGAGACAGTGTAACCACCTAGCTGTTAGCGTTTACATTCTCCAAAAATGTAAAACTTGAAAGTTATTCTTGAAAATGCGGTACAGACATTACATTGATGAAGGATTCTTAGTGCAGTTTCATCTTGGGTTTGTTGAACATACAGTCCATTTATTGCCCTATCTTGCTTAAATGTTCTTGTTGAGAACAACTAAAGGCTTTGAATTGCCTGCCTAGTTCTGTTTTCTGGGAAGGCAATGTGGATTCTGGTTTGCAGACATTAACAGCTTTAAAAGGAAATTGGGGAACCGGGTACAAGTTCTTTGGGCTTATTAAGAAGCAGCCTTCTTCTAGGCCTAAGATGTGACATACCTTTCCCACTAAGTGCTTCTCTTAAGCAGGAGATTGGCTGTTCCTCTTGAGGAATAACTTTAATAAACCTTTCCATTTTGAACAGTAGTGTGACTCTTACTTTGAACTCTTGTTTTCAGTGATTTTTTTTAAGCTTAACCAAATATTATGCTAAATGTTGTAGGTAGAACCTACAAAGCAGAACACATGATCCTTATGGGCTTATCAACAAATATTTCATGTGCTCCTACTGTATATCAACAGGAGAAGTATGTGGCAATCTACTTCTGAAATAATCCCAAAACAATCAGCCATTGAAAACCCTATGAGGGTTGCTATGAGTCAAACCTGACTTGGCGGCACCTAACAATAATAACAACACTGTATACCAAGTGTTGTTGATATGTATATGGTGACACAACAGTGAACCATAGCCTGGTGCAGTGGCACATGTCTGTAATCCCAGGGCCTTGGGAGGCAGAGGCAGGAGGATCGCAAGTTTGAGACCAGAGGCAGTCTGCATAACTTAGTGAGACCTTGTCTCAAAAAGAAAAAATTGGGCTAGGGGTGCAGCTCAGTGGTCCAGCACTTGCAGAGCATGCAAGCATGAGGCCCTGGATCCAACCTTCAGTACCACCAAAAACAAAACAAAACAAAAAAACAGTGAACCATACATACCAGAATCCCTTCCCATGTGAAGTTTTAATCTTTAGAAAATTTCAAAAGGTGTGCGTGTATGTGTGTGTGTATAATGAATGTTATGAGAAAGTTTTGCAATGCAGAGACAAGTGCTAGGCAAAGGGAATAAGATAATAGTGAGTGAAGGTTTATGTCTCACTGAGGTGGTTATTTGAGGAAGCACTGGAAATGTGCAGCCCATGCAGTTGCTCTCCACATAGTGGAAAGGCTCAGTGCAGATGCCTTAGGTGGATGTTACCTGGAATGTTGGGAAGGCTAGCAAAGAGGTCAATATGGCTGGAGCCAAGTGAGCAAGGGGGAGATAGTAGGAGATAACAGAAGTAGTGCAGTTGAGTAGAAGGAATTTTTCTTCAGCATTTGCTCTTGAGTGTGGTCCATGGAAAGGAATGCAGCAAAAGATATAATGTGATCTGACTCAACCAGAGTATATTATCACAAATACTATGTTGGGTTGAGAATGGTCTATATAGGAGCAAATGTGGAAGCAGAGAAAACAGTTCGAAAACTGAGTCAGTGGGGTGTTTACATTCTAAATGTGTTTTTTAAATGGAACCAGTAGGACTTACTGACAAGAATAGAGTATGATAGAGGTTGGTCAAGGTTGACTCCAAGATTATTAGCCAATAATCAAGTTAGTGAAGATTTTGATAGGATCAAGTTGGAAAGGGAATGGAGAGTAGATCTGGAATTCAGTTTTCAACATAATAACCGTGAGAAGTGTGTCAGATTCTAGAGATTTGCAGTGAGCAGTAGGGCATGAGTAGATAGAATTCAAGGGCAGAGATCTGAATAGGACATTATATTTAATTCCCATGAAGCTAGTGAGACTATGGGTAAGTGTAAAGAAGAAGTCCCATGGTACTCTGTGAAGAGATTGGGAGATGAAGAGGAATTAGGAAAGGAAAACATGTAAGTCACTGGTGGAGTGTCATTGGAATGCTGGGGACAATGTCTGAAGTAGATGTAGGAAAAAAATGGAAGAAAGACTAGAGATATCAAGCGTCAATGACTACCAGTTAAGATGGGTGAAACAACACGTGTGCTAATGGGAATAATCTGCTGAGAAGAGATGCTAAGGTAAATGAACAGTGTCTTACAAAAATAAAGAAGCTGACCCAGATATAGGCGCTAGTGGGAAGATAGCCTATAGAAACAGGAACAGGAAGTTCACAACAAACTAATAAGAAGGACTACAAAGAAGTTTTAAGCAAAAAGTAGTGTGAGGCAGAAGAGATAGATGCTTTCTATTCCAGAAGATTTCAAATGTGTCAGAGTGCAATTTGACCTAGGTCTTTAAAAAAGATTGGGAATTTTTGCAGGCTAGAGTAGGAAAGAGTATCACAAGCAGATTTTAGGAAAAGCAAGAACAGAAGATGGATATGAACAGGAAGTTACCTAGTTTTCATTGGTGTTGGGAAATGTGGAAGAAGCAGACTCGAGTAGATGGGAGCCACATAGCCTGGCATGCTTTGAAAGGAGAAGTTAACAATCTGCTAGGTTGTTGTTGTTAAGTGCCGTTGAGTCGTATCCAACTCATAGCAACCCTCATAGGGTTTTCAATGGCAGATTGTTTCAGGATTGCCTTGGGAGTGGGTTGCCACATCCTTCTCCCATTTTTCCGGGGCTGGGAATCGAACTTGGGACCTCAGAGATCTGCTAGGTAGAGGTAGGTAAATAACTAGGGCAATCACCTAGGTGAGGCTTGTGAGGGTACCTGTGGAGAAACCTCAGATCTGATCAGGATGAGCCATTCCCATGCACTATAAAGGTCTTTCCACTCTTCATTTCTCCATTTCCCTCATTTCTCCAATAAAGATCTCTGAGGCACATGGTTGTAATCAGTCCCGGACTAATGTTTAATTTAGAAGAGAGCCAACACTAACACTTTGGCACTCAAAGATGTTAGAGAAGATTGAAAAAGAGAAATCTTTTCTTGCTCATATTCATGCTTTACCTGACATGGTTCCCCACCCCCACCCCCAACTTACCAGAGTGTCTGTCACCTGGTGGACAGGCAATAAATACTAGTTCCCACCCTACCCTACTCTCCAAGTTTCCCTCTCTAGTCTTACTTTGCAGATGAGGTAGCAGCCCCTTTAGCCCTTCCTGGGGTCTGCTGTATAGTAGTATGAATGCTTAGTGAGAGGTCTTTTAATCAAACCTGATTGGGTAGGTGCCACCTTACCACCAAAGTTCCATCATCAGGCCAGCCTTTGTGGGTGAGGAAAAGGGTACAAGCCATGCTTGTTAATGTAGTCCCTCATTCTGAGCAACGCTCAGATCTTCCTCTCCAGTTGGATAGGTTAGGAATTTGAAGGAGTTGCCAGGATTAAAGGAACGCTAAGCATGCAGCCTGGGCTGGGATTTAGCTCAGTTGGTAGAGCGCCACTCCACCTTCTCTGAGGTCCCGGGTTCGATCCCCAGCACCACAAAAATGGGAGAAGGATGTGACAAGCCACTCCCAAAGCAGTCCTGAAACAATCAGCCATTGAAAATCCTATGAGGGTCGCTATGAGTCAGACACAACTGGACAGCACCTAACAAGAAGAAGCATGCAGTCATCCCAGTTTGGGAAGTAGGACTTGGAATAGTGGGACCGGAGCCTAAGTCCTGCCTGTCTTCTTTGGGGGAAGGGATACACTTAATGCAGAAGTTTAAAGATGCTATTTGATCCCTGTACTCTCAGCCTCATCCTGAAGCCCACTCCAGAAGTTTTGGAGTTCCTTGGACCCTTGGCACCACTGATAGAAAGCCAGCCCCTTATTTTCTGGAATAGAAGTTGACTTATCTGAACAGATGCTTGGGACCTCAGCCCAGGGATCTTTAACAGCTGCATCAGTCAGTCTGGCCTGATGCTCTGTGATAATGAGCTGGCTCCCTAGGCCAGTGGAGGTGTGGAGGTCAATCATACATGGAAATGGCCTGCAATGGCACTAGCCTTGGCACCTTTGCTAGGGTTGCTGAGAAGAACCTCTGTTGCTTTTCTCTTAAGTGTCTGATGCGCTTTCCTCTCTTACCACTTTTACACACATGGCTGTGCACATGTTGCCTTGGTGGCAGCTCAGCGCTTAGTAAGGAGACAATGCCTGGAGCATGGCCAAAAGTGGGGCTGGAGGTAGGGAAGGCAGGCGCTCAACACCCACCTCTCAACTTCCTTCCCCACTGCCCTGCCCGCCCTGCTCCTCCCTCAGCAGTCACAATGAGGGGAGGAGAATCCACCAGACTTGGTGTCCCCAGTTAGGAGTGGGACACCCAGCATAAAAAATGTGGGTGTTCCACCCAGTTAGTGGGACACCCAGTTAGGGGTGGGGCACCCAGTTAGAAAAATCTGAGGGCAGTTAAGTCCAGGACCACATGGTGTTGCAATAAGGACATGGAGATGGGCCATGTCAGGCAGGCTGGTGGAAAGGGACCAAGCAAGAGAGGGTGAAAACTTAGAGCCTGGGGCAAAGGTGATAACAGCACTTGGGATCCACTTGGGTTTGAGCAGCCACAGGAGAGAAGTGGCTGTGATCGTTGAAGGGCCTGAGCAGCGCAATGACAGCATGACAACAGGGACAGAGAGCTCAGAGGGAGGAGTAGGGAGCCTTAAAATAGAATTGCCCTGAGAAGCCCCTGCAACAGGCCAAGGCAGAGGAGACTGCACAGCAGCTTGAGCTGGGGGCCGGGACAGAGACTTCCTGCTCCGAAAGGGACTTTGGCCACAGCTCCCCTCTTGTGGGGAGTGAGCTGAGGAGAGTAGAAAGGGAGCTTTGAGAGGAAGCTAAGGAGGCCCTGATGGCTGGCCTTCCCTTAGGCAGGAGGAGAAGCAAGCATGTCTCAAGCCTCATTCTTAGGAGTGGGGGTCACACTGGGAGCCCTATGCTGGCTCATGCTAGAGATAGAGAAGAAAGCAGTGCTGTTACTGGAGGTGTGCACAGCCTGAAGGGAAGGGCAGGGAAGCGTGTACACAGAAGTGACTTGGTTTGGCCAGAGGCATAGACAAGGCCTCCAGGGAGGGCTTTGCAGATAAGCAGTCTTCAAACTACACAGAGAAGGACAAGTAAAAAGCAGTCTGGGGCGGGGGAGGAACTGGGGTCCCCAGAAAAAGGGAATATGCAAAGACAGTGGCATGAAAAACCCAAGTAAACCATCACCTTGGGCAGTAAAGTAGATAAGAAGTGCCCAGAACCAAGCCCAAGCAAGGCAGTCAGGGTCGAATGGGGTCAGACTGGGCTTCTGACACCTGGGACAGGAAGAGAGGATGAAGTCATCGGCGCTCACAGGCAGATCCTGTGCCCCTTTCTCTGTCTTTGCAGACCCTAGGCAGCATTTCCTGGCAGCTGCAGGCTACAGCCTCCTATCAGGAGGAGGTGAGGAAGGGGGCTGACAGGGAGATAGGAAGGAGAACTCTGGCAGCAGGTGGTGGGGAGATACAAGAAAACAAAACCTAATTCTTCCTTTGGATTAGGACAACTTCCCTTACAACTTGCACCCACTGGGCAGTCTCAGATTGGGTACCTGAACCGACCCTCCTGGGCAGGAGGGGATGGGCATCACTGTCCGAGGGAGGGGACCCGAGCCAGGCAGGGAAGGCAGCCCGAGAGCTGGGTGGTGGAGGGAGAGTTGGGAAGGAGAGAGAGAAGTGGTTGTTTCTGGCACTGATTCCTCCCCATCCCTGGACAGGTGAGCCTGCCCCCTCTCCCCAGGCCTGACCGAGATGCAGGGAAAAGGAGAGCATGTGGATACTGCCATGGTCCCCTCGTTCCGGATAATTACTACCCCAAGCTGTGTTCAGAGACCACTGACTGGGAGCACAGTCACTTTTGGGGAGCATTGGGAGGGCTGAGGAGAGGGAGCTCCAGTGGGGAGCAAGAACGTGAGAATGTGGACTTTGTTGCAGGGACATTGGCAAAGACTGGCTCCATTGTGATGGCTGTATGTGTGTGTGTGCGTGTGTGTGCGCGCTTGTGTGTGTGTGTGTGTGTGTGTATTTCAGAATTTGCAGGTGTGCATTAGGGGCTTGGAGGTGGTGGGTAGAAGGACATGTAAGGACTGATTGAGGGGGAGAGTTGGAGGGAGGGACAGGAGGTGAGTCCTGTCAAATTCAGAGGGACCCTGGGAAAGAGGCTTCCCCACACTGCTAGTTTCGGAGGTTGTGGAAGAAGTGGAGGGAGACAGGGACTTCGTCCTAAGAGAATGATGGCCAAGAGAGGTCCTGGCCCCAGGCCTTTCAAGCCCATCACTCCCCCTCAGACAGTACCAGCCGGCACCCAGAGGCCTCTCCCAAGGAACAGCCTTCACTGAGGAGAGATTGGGTTTTAGGACAACCACTGCCCCTTTAGGCCACTGGCCCCTAGAGTGGTTAGAGAGAGAAAGGAAGCAGGGAGTGAGGCCTGGCAGGGACTCCAGCACCCAGTAAGGAGCAGAGGGCAGACTGGAGGCCAGATTCTTCTTGAAACCTTTGGCATTTGGCTCATTTAACTCTACCGTTTCCAGGAACCGAGGCCCCCAGATTGACCACAAGGGAGTGCTGGGGTGCAGGGCGGTAGGAGTGCCCTTAGAGCAAATCCTCAGGTGGCAGGCCTCAAGCCCTTTATCCATCAGGCTGCTGCCCTTCTTCACACCCACTCCAGAAACATCAGCCCTCCACAAAAATGTATGAACATGCTGTTAGGCAGATAAAAGCCTATCTGGGCATCATTTCTACAGTGTGCAAGAACACTTCCACACCTCTTGTTGTCTCTGATCCTTGTCAAAATCCTGCAAGGCAAAGAGAGTCAGTATACATTTTTTGATAAAAGGAGACCAAGGCTCAGATAAAGCACTTTTTCAATTTTTATTTTATTTATTTATTTATTTATTTTAGCACTGTGCCTTGGGGCACATGGTTAGTGCTGCACTGAAGGGTGGCCAGTCCACTATGTGTGGAGCGTCTGTGTTCCAGGTTGTATGCTTTACCCCTCAGGCTGCTTCACAGATGAGAAGAATCATGTTTAAGAGAGGTCAAGCAACATGCTCAAGCACACACAGTGGCGGAAACAGATGTCAGGCTCTGCCTTTGGCCCACAAATCCAGTGCTCCCCCTAGCATGGGGCTGGCAGCGGTGCCTGATTGCCTGGCCTGGGGAGGTCTCTGCGATGCTCTGGAGTTGCTGGAGACAGGTCCCTGCCCCCCAAAGAGGCTGTGTTCTAGTGTCTTGGGAAAGACAAGGAGCTCCCTCCCCCACCCCAGACTCTGGGGAGCAGGGGGGGGGGGGGGCAGAGCTGAGCCAAGCTGTATCAGAAGGACAGGTTTGAGTTCAGGGATCACCCTGAGGGGAGGGTGCAGAGGAAGTGCCTTAGGGAGAGGGGAAAGAAGTTCCAGGTCTGAAAGGCTGGAAAGAGGAAAGAGAGGGGCCAGGCAGGCCCCACTAGCCATGCCCAGCAGGCTCTTAAAGTCCCTGCCAAGGTCAGGGACATCTATGACTGGCAATGGGACCACAAAGAAGCAGGTGGAGCTCTGAGAAGGTGCTTGGGCCAATCAGGAGCCCCCTGTACCTGCCAGGGAAATGGGCCAGGTGTGGGGCAGGCCTGCATGCCTGGGAAGGTATTAAATGAGCTTCCAGCTCATTTGCAGGCCCTAATTAACCATAAAATTAGCCTGAGAGGCAGAATTAAGCTGTCAGATTCTCTTGGCTTGCTTCTACTATCTCCTTCCCATGCACACTGCTCCCTGCTCCCTACACTTTCCTGCATCCCTTAGGCCCTGCGATCCATTCACTTCTTCACTCAGCTTCAGCAAAAATAATCACCAACATTTTCACAGCAAAGGCCCAGAAAGGGACAGAAAAGTAGAAATAATAGGAAGGGCCAAGCACCATGGTGCATGCCTGTAATCCCAGCAATTCTGGAGGCTGAGGCAGGAGGATTGTGAGTTTGAGGCCAGAGGTAGCCTGCGTAACTTAGCAAGACTCTGTCTCAAAATATAAAAAAATAAATAATGGGGCCGTGGATGCAGCACAGTGGTAGAGCACCTGCTAGCATGTACAAGGCCCTGGGTTCAACCCTCAAGTACTTAAAAAAGATTATAGGAGGGTAAATGAATTACCTTAATCTTTCATAAGCAAAGTATGACATAGTGGGATGTTACATTGGCCCATTCAAAACCCAGGCAAAGTTCCTCCGCCTGACAGTCAGCATGCCATTTGTTCTCCAGGCCAGGACACATATAATATGGGGAGGACAGGTTTTGTTGGCTTGGCTGTGGAGCAGATATTGACAATTTAACAACTGATATGAAAAGCACAAGATAGAAGTCAATGAGAACTGTTTCAATCCCTGCCCTGCCACTGTGTGACCTTGGACAAGTTGCTTAACTTCTCTGCGCCTATCCATGTAAAACAAAACTAACCACCACCACTTCCAGGGTATAGTGAAAAGGAAGTTAGAACAAAGGCGAAGGTGCTTAGCACCTGTGCATTGTGTTGCCAGCAGCTGTCACTTCCTAATTGTGTTTTCTGGCCCCAGTTGAAATGAGTCTTCAGTCCCTTGAATCCCTTCTAGATGGATGATGGTTAAGGCTGCTGCTTCTTTCCCCCCACCGTTGCCCCCTGAGGCCAGCAGCTGGGTCATTTTCCATCCTGCTTTTCTTAGTTTCTGTCACAATGCCTGGCCCTGGCAGGAGTTCATAAAGTTTTGTTTCATTAATTTGAACTGCTATGACCAGTCTACAACACAGGTTGAATGGCAGATGAATGGCCAAGAGGTGGCTTGGTTTCCTATAGAATCATTCCAGACTCTGTGGGTGCCATCTTGGATGATTTGCCAGGTGGCCCTCTCCTCTCAGGAGTCAGTATTCAGACCCTTCAGATGTACCCTGTCCACACACGCACCAGCACCACAGAGACAGCCACAGGCAGCATCCCTTCCCCCCAGAGACTGAAATGTCAGAGTTCTAGGGGAGACACACCGCAGGCCAGGGCAGGCTCCTTCAGAAGGAGCTCGCTGGGCTGACAAACTCCAGGCAGAGGTAGACAGGAAAGGGCAGCAGGGTTGGAGCCAGATAACCCTCTGGTTCAAATCCCTGTTCCTTTGCTAGCAGCCTGATCTGGACAGTTTTCATGACCCCTGGCACCCTAAGAGCCTCCACTGATATATCTGGAAAATAATTCTTCCTAGGGTCACTCTGAGTTTGAAAGAGATGTGCACACTGCTTGGCAAACGACAGCTCAAAAAAGCAAACAAACGAAAAGCTTTCTTTCACTCAAGTAGCTTACCCCGCCCAAAACTAACCATCTGATTGATTCTTTGGGAACTTGAAGATTACCCTAAACAACCCTGCAACTGAAGCTGCATCTCCACCGCCCCCCAAACTCAAGGTTTAAGCACCCTCCCTCCACCTCTGCCCCCCGGGGTCCAGGCTGCAAGCAGAAAAGCCTTTCTGTTATTTTGCTCCTCCAATTTGCTCTTAATGCTCTGGGGGCGGGAAGGCGTCTTGCCTCTAATTGCAGTTGTCACACCGCATCAGGCTGAGCGCCCGCCTGTGGGAGGAAGAGAGGAGCGAGGGTGCGCCTTCCCCTGCGAGCTCGGCCCGAACAGAGACCCACGTTGTCCTCTCCGGCCAGCGGGCGTTCCCTCCTCCGTGCTGGGATATGGGCGGCCAAGGCGAGCCCTGGGACAGCGCGCTGTCCCCCCAAGTCCACGTGCCCCAGAGCGGCCTTAGGAAAGCAGGAGTGCCTCCCGCCCAATCCGAGGGAGATCGAGGTCGCCGCACTGCCAAGTGTGGAAGGGGCAGCCGCATGAGGCTGTTGTTCTGTGCGGTGGAGCCGGTGTCCGACTCATAGTGACCCTATGTACATCAGATGAAACACTATTGTCATACTTCCCTGCTATTCATAGGGTTTTCAATGGCTGATTGATTTTTAGAAGTGGACTGCCTGGTCCTTCTCCCAAGCCTATAGCACCTGGTGTTCCCAGGCGGTCTCCCACTCAAGTACTAACAAAGGGATCCGATGCCACAGTGGCGTGGCTGCAGGCGGGATGGAGCTAGGAATTTTAAAAACAAGTGGGTATTTTTTCTGGGATCGTCCTTGCCTCGCTGGCGACTTTTCATCTTGGGCCCTTCAAAGGAGTTAAGCGCAGACTACCAGTTATGGGGTGGGGGCTCTCAGAGCTGCCTGGCGCCAGTGTGTGTAACTCCAGGCTCCAGTGACTGCCCTGCTGTCGGCCTGGCCTGCTCCATCTCCTGCCAGCTGTGTGTTCTTGGGCAAGCAGTGTATCTGAGCTGGCCTCCCTCATCTGGAAAATGGGATAACACCTGCTGTGCTCACCCACTTACACTAGGGCATGGATGAGACAAACGCTTCTGAACATCACTCCTCCCCTGTGTGCTTTCAGGAAGACACAGTAGGGTCCTGGGCTTCCCCCACTACTACTCACACATGGCCCTCCTTATTCAGCCCATTTCACAGGATCCAGGTATAGGATGAAATCTCCAGGCTATAGGAAGGGCTGGGCTTCAATCCCCAGGCACACAGCAGTGCCTTGCCAGGGAAGCAGACAGTTACAAGGTTGAGGGCACCAGAGGCAGGTCTTTATTGAGGGCCTCTGGGGATGAGACCACAGTGCCCTTCTCCATTCAGAGTATTCAGCCAAAGTCTTTGAGGGAATGGAGGAATGTCAGAGCCATTTCCTGATGTCTTCTTTGCCTCTCCCCCACTGTCATCTCCAGACCCAAATTGACACACATGTGAACACACACACACACACACACACACACACACACACACACACACTCCCTCTGCCCCACCCTCTCTCTCTCCAGGACTTCTTACCTCCTCCATCAGCCAGCCCTGGAATAGCCTCTCCCAACTGTTCTGAGAATTCTGGCTTTTCCCTCCTTTCTGGGGAAAAGGAACTCGGATTTGGGCTTCAAAGGCCATATCACCTACCCTCCCTTCTCCCCGGGGCACCAGCATTGGGACTGGCCTTTTGGGTTCAGTGAACTTTCTGTCTCTGGGATTCAGACCCAAACAGCTGTGTTAATATCAAAGCCGGAGCGTGAGGGTTCCATGGTCTTGGGGCTACTTGTAGAGTTTTCCCCTTGTCTGGAGTCCCCCGTGCTTGGGAATGGAAAACGTCCAGAGCCCTTGGAATGGCTCCGCTTCTTGACCTTCTGGGAACGTCCAGCTCGGGACTCAGATACCATGGGTGTCACCCAGCCTGGCTTCTCCTTAAGCAGCCGGTCACGGTCAGGTCGCACACTACGCAAGAACTTCCTAAAGATGTTTGCTGTTAGGGCAAATTTTCGGCCCAGCTCCCAGGGGTGACCTTTCTCTCCTTTGGGCTCGCCTGGCCCTCCAGTCTCACTCTTCTCCCCACCCTTCTCCAGTTCTGGCAAATCTAGCCAGTTGCCTACCAGGTCTGCAAAAACATTGTCCCCTAACACCAGAGGCTGCCGATTTCTGCTCCGAGACATCAATGTGGAGGTCCAGTCATCTGGTTCCACCAGCTCTGGCCCCTGCTGGGCACAGCTCTGGTGCTCTGGCAGCTGCCTCTTGGGAGAGGGGGTAAGATTGCTCCCACAGACATTCCTATGGCATGGAAACTTGGCACTGCTGCCAAAAGACGGTTGGGTGGAGGGGAAGCAGGCTGCAGGCCTAGCTGGACCTCTGCCACCCTCCTGGTGAGGGTGCTCAGGCTGTGTCTGCGGGCTTCCAGGGCAGCTGAGGGCAGGATCTCCTCCAGAGATCTCCAGCTGTTCCAATGCTGTTTGCACCTGAAGGAGCTTCAGTTCTTGCAGTGCACCCATCATGCAGTTCATCTGATCCTGTAAGCCATCACCCACCTCCTTCATGGACATCTGAAGAGAAAGAAAGAAAGCACAGGGCCAGTGAGTGTGGGGGACAGCAGGGAGGGCTGCCTCTCACCACCTTGAACCTAAACCCGAAGCCCTCTCCCAACACTCCTGGGGTCATCTCAGCCTGCTACCAACTCCACCTCTGAACAGCCTAGTACAGAGCAGATCCATGTCATGAGAGGAGGAATTTAATTATATTTTATCTACTTATTTAGGTATCTTGTGTAGCCTTTTGGCCTTTTGGGTTCAGTGAACTTTCTGTCTCTGGGATTCAGACCCATGAACTTTCTGTCTCTGGGATTCAGACCCAAACAGCTGTGTTAATGTCAGCCTGTGTAGCCCAGGCTGGCCTGCAACTCACTAAGTAAACCAGGTTGGCCTAGAACTTGTGTCAATCCTCCTGCCTCAGCCTCCCCTGTGCTGAGATTATGGGCATGTGCCAACATGCCCAGCTTGAGAGGAGGAATTTCAGAGGTCTCTGAGGTCCCAAGTTCAATTCCCAGCACCGCAAAACTGGGAGAAGGACCTGGCAATCCACTCCCAAGGCAATCCCGAAACAGTCAGCCATTGAAAACCCTATGAGGGTCGCTATGAGTCGAATACCGACTCGATGGCACCTAACAACAACAACAACAATGGATGGATAAGAAAAATAACATCAGTGGCAGTGAACTAAGGGAGGCACTGTCCTAAAAGCTATACAGATGCTCTTCCACTTATGATGGGATGACCAGGTAAACCCACAGTAAGTGAATCAAAAGTGCATTTAGTATACCTAACCTCCCGAACATCACAGCTTAGTCTAACCTACCTTAAATGTGCTCAGAACACTTACATTAGACTACAGCTGGACAAAACCATCCAACACAAAGCCTATTTTATAATAAAGTGCTGACTATCTCATGTAATGTACTGAATACTGTGCTGAAAATGAGAAACAGAATGGTTTTATAGGTATGTTTTTGTACAATGGTAAAGTCCAAAAACCATTTAAGGACTACCTGTATGTATACACACGTGTGTGTGTGTGTGTGTGTGTGTGTGTGTGTGTGTTGGTGTATGGCTGGGGTTTAGATCAGTTGGTAGAGTGCTGTTCTGCACTCAATGACCCAGGTTTGATCTCCAACATCACAAAAATGGGAGAAGGACGTGGCAATCCACTCCCAAAGCAATCTTGAAACAATCAGCCAATTAAAACCCTATGAGGGTCGCTATGAGTCAGACTCAATGGCACTTACGAACAACAATATGTATATGTGTATATGTGTGTGTGTGTGTGTGTGTGTGTGTATGTGCACATATATAAAAGGCTAGATTTAATTTCCTCTATCAGGTAGTAACGATTACTGTTTCCATTTGACAGATGAAGAAACTGAGGCACACATTAACTTGTTCAAGCCTAGATAACTAACCCCCAACATGTCTGTCAGCTTGTCATGCTGTGGGGGCTTGTGTGTCACTCTGATGCTGAAAGCTATGCTACCTGTAGCTCAGATGCCAGTAGGGCCACCCATGTGGACAGGTTTCAGCTGAGCTTCCAGACTAAGACAGACTAGGGAGGTAGACCCAGCAGCCCACTTCCAAAACAATTAGCCATTGAAAACCTTATGAATAGCAGAGAAGCACTGTCAAATACAGTGCCAGAAAATGAGCACCCCTAAGCTGGAAGGTATTCAAGAAATGAACAGCGAAGAGTTTCCTCCTCAAAGTAGAGGCGACCTTACTGACAGGAATGGAATAAAGCCCCTGGGACATCCTTTTGCTGATGTGGCACAACTCAAAATGAGAAGAAACAGTATCTGCAACACTGGACTCAAGCATAAAAAGATTGTATGCATGGCAGTGTTGGGTAGTGCTTCATTCTGCTATGCTTAGAGTCACTATGAGTTGGATATGACTTGATAGCACCTAACAACAACATAGTTAAAAGTGGAGCTGAGATCAGTTTGAGGGTACACAAAGTTGCCATCCTTGCCCTTTCTTGTGCCTGTGCCCTCCCTTCCTGATGGAAAATGATGATGACAGTGGCAATAACAATTTGTGAGCATTTACTATGTATGTGCTAAGTACTCTATGCCTGCAGCCGTAGCACTGTGGCATCTGATCATCAGATCTCAGAAGCTAAGCAGGGTTGGGCCTGGTTAGTACTTGGATGGGAGACCACCTGGGAATACCAGATACTGTAGGCTTGAGAGAAGGACCCAGCAACTCACTCCCAAAAATCAACCCACCATTGAAAACCCTATGAATAATAGCAGAGAAGCTCTGACAGTGGTGATTCGCCTGTTGTACATAGGGTTGCTATGAGTCAGACACCGACTCCGCAGCACCTAACAACAACAAGTACTCTATGTGCGTCATTTCATTTGATCTTTACACAAACTCTGTGAGATTGCTACTATTGTTTGCACTTTAACAACTGAAGGGTGAAAAATAACTCACCTAAGGCTGTCTCCTTCCAAATGGTATAGTCCTCCCAAACACTGCCTACAGATGGCTGGACAGTGGAGCTGGGCTTTAGGCCTACTCCCTCCTCCACAGAGTTGTGGAGAGAGGTTGAAAGGGACATTAGAGAGAAAGGGTAGGCCTGGGACTTCCTTTAATTGCTCTTCACATCTGACTGGTTAGGAGAGAGGAGGAGGCCAGGAAACTCCCGTTTGCTGGAAGCCTTTACCCAGTTCTTTCCAGCCTGCCTCTCCCTCCCAAACACCTGTCCTCTCTCAGCTGCCCTCAGACTTGGCTCCAGTGCTCTTCCTGCCTTCTCAGCCCAACTGGCTCTGCTGCTCTGGCCATGCCAGCATGTGGATGCATGAGCCAGCTCTCCCGGCCCCTTTGTGAGTATCTGGGGCCTGAGTCTCAGGTGCCATCCGAAAGGGGCTGAGAGATCCACGTGGGTGAGGGCCTCATTTGGAGGGTGGGCAGGAGAGACTCCGTCTGATAACATTCACAAGGTTCCTAGCCCCTGCGCCCAAGCTGCCTTGGTCCTGCCAGGTCCCTCCCCAAACCCTGATCAAGTTACTTGAAGAAAGCTTCATGTGCAGGGACCATCTGTTTCTTAAGCCCCCCCCGGAGACCCGGGGGATCATCTTACCTCCCAGGCTTGTCTTAATGCCCAGAGCTAAGCCCAGAGAGTGGGGGTGGGGTATTGGGGTGGTGGGAACAGAAAGGCACTCCTGGAGTGGGGTGGGCTGGGCTGGCAGCTGACCCTGTCAGACTTCTGGGTCTAATCTTCCCCTGCCAACCCTGCCCCTGGCAGGGAGGGGAAATCAGAGCCAGGCTCTCTACGAGCCAGCAGGCCTAAGGGACAATGGAGGACTGACTGCCCCCGAGGCCTTTGCTGGGGTATAGGGATTGATTGCCCTCACTTTGTGCACTTTCTGAGACAGAGAGAGCAAGAAGTAGTTTGCAGCCCTGTAAGCCCTGAGATTTTCTTGGCACATATAGACCATTTGAGTGGAGGTGGAAGCAGCAGCAAGAGACAGAGCCATGGGGTGACTGTGCCTGTTGTTGATGCCCCTTGCCCTGACCTCTTCCTTTCGGAGCACTCAGCTGCAGCTGCGAAGATCCAGAGCAGCGTCAGAGGAGGCTCAAAGCCACAAGCCAAGCTTAGTTCCTTCCTGACAAACTGCTTCCCTATTCTCCCCTACTCTCCAATCTACTTTGCTGTCACCCCTTCCCAGAACCTCAGGGTCATTTGGTCATTTTTGGCTTCTCCATTTAACCATCTCTTTTCTACCTAACTTAATCTTGTGCTGTGTTGCAATCCTACTTTCTTAGATGTCTTGCATCTTTCCTTTCATTCCCAGAATCCTGCACAAGCCTCCAAGAAGGCCTCCCCACCAGCAGACCCATGAGTGCCTGACCAGTCTCCGTGTACCCAGTACCATCACCTCACTTGGTGGCTCTCGATTGCCCAGAGGCTCAAATCCAAACTATTTGGTCAAGACTAGTGGCAGGATTTTTCAATCCAAGGCCTATCTCCACCCCTTACACATACCCATCATGTTGCTGTTAGAGCTTTGTCTCACAGCATAGGAGATGCTCATCCTTGACGTCCTACTTATGCGCTCACCCCACGTCCTCTACAAGTTTAAACGCTCTGTTACTCATGAAATATTTTTTGAGCATCTATTGCTTGCGGGCAGAGACTGAGAACTACATGTCATTATGCCACTCCAGAACCTAGCTGGCACCTTGCTATATATCCATGAACCATATACTGACTCCCCAGATCATCCCTCCAAATTGCATTCTCCCTTCAGTTACTTGCTACATAGGGAGAGCGAGTCAGGGCCATTTCCTGAGGTTTCATTTCCCCAAGCACCAAGGCGTCTGAGCTGGCCGGCATCCTTCCAGAAGGCAAAACACAGTCCAGGTCAGAGGCAGTAGGAGGAATGAAATGACCCCATTCAGCTTCTTCCAGTGTGGAAAAATCCATAAGAAATAATGCTGACATTTTGTACCATTTTCCAATAAGCATAAATGTGTGGGCATGTATGAATTCAGAGCTGCCCATAAAACAGAAGCCCCATTTAGGTAAACGAGATGAAATTGCATTCATATTGAAAATAATGTTCTGTATTGGTGAAAAACTTGGGTTCTGTAGACAAAAGGAACAGGGTTCAAATCCAAGCTCTGTCACATGTGTGACTTGGGCAAGATATTTAAATTCTGTTTTTCAATTTCTCCTTTTTTTTTTTTTTTCCTTGAGACAGGCTCTCACTTTGTAGCCCAGGCTGACCTCAAATTCGCAACCCTCCTGCCCAGTCTCCTGAGTGCTGAGAGTATAGGACTGTGCTACCACACCCAATGCAATTTCTCCATTCTTTAAAATGGGAATAATAGCACCTGCCTCATACAGTTATTATGCAGATTAGATGAGGTAATATGTATCTGCTTGGCTCAAAGAAAACATAAGGTGAACACTGGCTGTTCATTTAAGACTTCCTATGTATTTCCAGGGGCTGGGATTTAGCTCAGTGGGTAGAGCGCTGTGCTGCAGTCTCTGAGGTCCCGAGTTCAATTCCCAGCACCGCAAAAATGGGAGAAGGACCTGGCAATCCACTCCCAAGGCAATCCCGAAACAGTCAGCCATTGAAAACCCTATGAGGGTCACTATGAGTCGGATACGGACTCGACAGCACCTAACAACAACAACAATGTATTTCCAGAATATTTCTTCCTTGGTGAAACTTAACACATAGTATTGACAGGATCCCATGCACCATCTCTGGTCCTATCAAAGGGAGACACATCTCTTGTTCAGTCTTTTCTCCCGCAACCCTGCCCAACTTAGAGGAAGGGAGGGAGGAAGAAGAAGTCCTCTTGCCCAACTCTCATGCTGACCTCAGTGAGCCCAGCCACAGACAGGGTGCTGACGCTGAAGAGGGAGAAGGCAGCCTCGAGAGAGATGAGAATGGAAGAAGGAAGCTGAGTTATGGGAAGCCGGCATGGCCAGGGGCAGTAGGAACAGAAGCATCTGCTGGGTCTTGACCTTGAGGGAAGCCAGTAGGGCAGACTTTCCCAACAACCCCAAGGGGATGATGTCACCCATGGAGAAAGAGCCAGAGGCCAAGCTGTCTCTTCACCCAGAGCGTGGGACCTTCTTGGATCCCAGGGCTTCTCTTATCTTAGGACCAAAGAGGGATAAGAGGGAGCGGTGTGGGATAGGAGCTAAAGTGTGGGGTCAGCTTTGACAGAGCCAGACTGAATGGCTCTGAATCCTAGTCTCCAGGCTGGAGGCTGCTGAGTTCTCCTCTGGCCTCCTAGGATCTCACAGTCATTGGTTCTTCAAGACAGGGACCAAATGGTATCCAACTTGCTCCCAGGGGTCAGCTAAAGGAGTCACAGGAGGGTCTGATGGGTCCTCATTAGTTTGGAAATGGACCCAAGAGCCACCTACCTTTATCCACCCCTAATGTCTCTCCCTCCCTCCCTTCTTCTCCTCTCTCCCCCCACCCCCACAATACATGTGCATGTGCGCACACACATAGGGCTACCAACCATCAAACCTAAAGCCCTTACAAAACATATCCCAGTGAAAGTGACAGGGATCCCTTCAGAGAAAGGTTCTAAAATGTCTTCTCACTCACCTCATTGCCTCCACATCATCCCCCAGTTTACTCCCACCTCCCACACCTCTGAGGACTCAGTTTAATCCTAAACATATTCTGCACATCAAATTTTAGTCTCCCCTCTTGTGATGCACACCAGCCCCTGGCTGAAGCGTCTTCCTAGGGTAGGTAGTAAAGAGCCCCACAGTATAGTCTACAGACCTGGCCCGGGGTCCTAGCTGATGAACTCAGCCACTTGCCACTGGGCAAATTCTCCACCCTTCTGTTCTTTGGGTTCTGAATCTGTGAAATGCTATCCTCTCCCATGTGTGTGGCACATGCCCTTTCCTCTACATTGCCTGAGCTCCACAGTTGCTCTGGGAGGCTGATGAGGCAGATGGGGTGAGACCCACTTGATAGTTTACCACCCAAGCATTCTCTTGGATCATCATCTTCCTTGGTGTTGCCCAAACACCCTTCTCCAGGCCTTCATCTTTTTCTCAGTACCTATATGTGATCTGTCTGTAGCCATAGCAACTCTGGCATCAGATCCTGCCTGAGCTCAGAAACTAATCAGGTTTAGCCTAGTTAGTCCTTGGATGAGAAACCACCTAGGAATACCATCTGTTGCAGGCTAGGGAGAAGGACCTGGTAATCCACTCCCGAAACAATCCGCCATTGAAAACCCTGTGAATAGCAGAGAAGCACTGATAAGAGTGCCAGGCCGGCACAGTGTCAGGGAGTGTTTCATCTGTTGTACACAGGGTAGCTGTGAGTGAGACCCAACTCAACATCACCTAACAGCAACAACAATATACATGATCTAGACTCCTATTTAATGTTTTATTTAAATCTAAGTTGATGCAAAGAAATGTGTTTACAAGGAACTTGTATGAAAAGTATATGACTGGCCATCAACAGATGGTAGCCTCAAGAGTACACGCTGTCTCTTTATCACTCCCAAAGGATACACTGCTCTGAGACTTCTTGGTGGGAGGACTGGCCCCCAAGGCTGCTCCCTTCCTCCATGCTAATAGGCTTTTATGTATCATAATCTCTGACCATGAGACCTCATGGACTGTTGTGAGAAGAAACCAGGACAGTCAGCAGAAAGTGCAAAGGACAATTACGACCCTCTGAGGACATGAGGGGAAAGAGCAGGAAACCGTTCTCTGAGGGCCTCTGAGCCCCAGTTCAGTTTCTTCCCACAGAAGAGTCGTAAGAAGGAATCAGGAACTGCCTGTCTGGGGCTGAAAGAGAAGATGCCATTTGGAAGCAGACCCCCACATCCTGACCCCTCGAAGGGGTGGGCTCTGTCAGCTGTCCATGGACAGCCCCCTTTCCCGGCACTCGCTGGGAAAGAGAGGTGCCAGCATCCTCGGCTCCCTTCCCAAGTCCTGCCCTGGGCCCCTGACTGATCCTGCAGCTGTGCCCTCCATCCATCCATCTCACGCCCTCTCCAGCGCGGTCGGAATCCTTTGACACAGGCTCAGCTTTGCCCACGGACTTGGCAGTGTGCCCTGCCTTGCTTCCCCAACCCCCATTACTCACAAAATCCCCACACAGTTCCTTTCAGCCCCTGGGGAAGCTAGGAGGGGGCTCAGGGCCGGAAATGGGAAAAGCCCCATTTTTGCCAAGTGGCCCATTCTCCAGCTCAGTGAATAGGGACCTTCTTGGCTCTTGGCTGGAACTTTCAACAGGAAGGTAACATGGAAACTGTGCCAAGAACTGCAGGAGGGAGCAGGGGAAAGAAGGGGGAAGTGAGGGAAATGAAATGATGAGCCTACTTTCCCAACTGAACCATCTAGTAGGGTGTCACATGCTCAGGCAAGAGGCAGACAGATGGAGACAAGGGCCCCCTGGGACCAGCCTTAGCTCCTCTTCCCAGCAGTCAATTAAATTCCTCGGGCAACCAAGGGAATTCAAGAACTTACCACCTCCCTTTCCTTGTTCAGGCCATCATACTCTCTTGCCTGGGCTCTTATAATAACCTTCTAACTCACATTTCTGCCTCAAGTTTCCCCCTCCCCCCACATCACTTCCTAAGTCCCAGGGCAGAAAAGGTCTGTTGCCCACTATGTCTCTGCACATACCCTATGTTGTAGCCAAACTCATGTTGGTCAGAGACCCACCCTACTTCTCCGTCTGTGCCTTCTGCTCGTTTCACTATCTGCCTGGAATGCTGTTTTTCTCCCATGCATGTCCCTATTTATCCTTCAAGGTCTAGCCTATATCCCATCTCTTCTACAACAGGAAGCTGTCCCTGATCTCCTAGTTAGAGGTCACTTCTTTCTTCTCAGACTACTGAGCCTATGCCTACTGGATAGCATGTATCCTCCATTTCTATATTAGAGGTTTGCAAATATACACTATACTGGTTAGGAGCAGAAGCTCTGTAATCAGACTACCTAGGTGTGAATCCAACTTCTGCCACTTACCAGCTCTTTGACCTTGGCCAAGTCACTTAACCTCCTTCTGTCTCTACTTTCTCATCTTAAAAATGGCAACAGTGAAAGTACAACTCAGTGTTGGTTAGACAAATGAAATAATATGCTATCTGTCTGGCATATCAACATATGTTATTATCTTTTGGGTTTTTTTTTTTTTTTTTTGGCAGTACTAGGGGGCTGAACCCAGGGCCTCACACATACTTTGCAAGTGCTCTACAACTGGGCTGCATCACTAGCCCCTTTTTATCTTTTTATCTTGAGACAGGATCTCACTACATAATTCATACTTCCTCTAGTCTTGAACTTGTGATCTTTCTGCCTCTGCTTCCCAAGTGGCTGGGATTACAGGCATGAGCCACTGTACCTGGCATACGTTATTATCTTTTCTATTAAATTATAGGTTCCCTGAAGACAAAATCCATGTCTGTTTTTATTTGTATACATAGTAATAGCATCTGGTTAGTGCCTTAAACAGTTTGAACTCAGTAAATGTGTTCTGTGAATGAATGAGTCTTATGCAAACCAGTCTGATTAACCCAACATGAAGAATTTATCAAGTGCTGCAACAGAGCAGGCACTGTGTTTATATGCTGAAGACCTACACCTTCCTTATATTAACATTTACTCTTCATAGTAGCTATATGAATTTGTGTGTGTGTGTGTGTGTGTGTGTGTGGTACTGAGAGTTGAACCCATGGCCCCATGCCTGCATGCTTTGCAAGTGCTGGACCACTGAGCTGCACCCTCAGCCCATTTTTTTACTTTTTGAGACAGGGTCTCACTAAGTTACACAGACTGCCTCTGGTCTCGAACTTAGGATCCTCCTGCCTCCGCCTCCTGAGCCGCTGGGATTACAGGTGTGCACCACCACACCAGGCTTATGAAATATTTTTTTTAAAATTTAGGGATGAGAAAACCATGTCACATGGCAGTTAAGTAATATGCCAAGATCACACAGAGACAAGATTTGAGTTTAAGCTTGCCTGACCCCAAATCCTATGCTCCAACTTCTTCCAACTGACCCCAATCTAACTGGCCCCCAAATTCTCTTCCCTCTGGCTTTAAACATCCAGGGAAACTGAAAGACAAGATCCTTTAGCAAATTTTTTTTTCTGTCTCAAGAAATTTGCTGTTTTGCCTCAAAAGCTGAAATTTCCTATTGTCATTTCTCCATCCCCTTCTTTCCTCTTCATTTTGCCTTTGGGCCCTAGTCCTTATCCTGTGTGCCAGGACCTTGTAGCCACTAGAGACTAGAGAATTGTCTTCTGGGAACACCAGGCTTCCCTAGGAGGACATTCCCCAGCCTGAGAGAAGTCCCTCTGCTGCTTTCCCATGTTTCAGCTAGGATGGCCATTCCAAAAGGTGGCCCCTTCCAACCTCCCTTCCTCCAGGGAACCCTCCCAGCCTAGCTGAACTTCATCAGCACTGACCACTTAGCCTTCCTGGATTCTATTTGTTCTACATTGATCTGAACTTATGAGGACTGTCCTGCAAGCATCTTACATTTGCTTTCTCTATGTATCTGTGTCTACACAAGGGAGTCACGTGTAAGGAACAGCTGTTCACAAGGCCTGTGTTCAGGCAGGCCCCTCTTCCAAGGCTGGAGTAGGAAAAGAGAGGTGCTCCCTGCTGAATTGTTGCAGCCCAACTCCCTCATCTTAATGAAGAAGTGTGTCAGCTGCTGCTACTTCTCTAGCCTCATTTCATCCCTGAAACCTGACCCCCTCCCATTCCAGGCAGGGAGAAAGGGCCAGCACACTAGCTATCAATATAATTGAGCCAGGATCACTAAACCCTCAGCCTCCTTCCAGTGTTCACTAGCTACAATACAAATTTTCTGCTTTGGGAAGTTGGAAAATTCTGCTACTTGGGTTTTCAGGGACAGACACTTCTTGTCTCCATTTTCTGGGCCAAGGACAGAGACAGGAAGCAGAAGAGGAGCACAGAATATACTGGACAAAGATAATTTCATGATTTGTTAATGTTTTCCTTTTGCAGCAGATTTATCCCAAAGTATCTACAGGCTGTATGCTTCTCGAAAGGAATTTAGTGAAATTAATGAATGTAGAACTTGATCAGTGTTACGTGAGGCCATTCCTGGGCACAAACCAACCTAAGGCAGAACCAGGTAAATACAGTCCTCTGGGGTGGCACGGGAAATCATGTCTGGGGTGAACTGTCAAGGCAACCACCCCCCCACCCAGCTCATACAATAAACAACTATATGTATTTCCCACCCCACTGCAGCCTTGTGGTATAAAGAAGCCCATAACTCACTATTCCACAGCTAAACCACAATAAATTTAATCCCTATAGTCCTTGGAGGAAGGCAGCCAAGGGGCTGACCCTGGGCTAACTCAGCTCTACCTGCCCCTTTGCTACCTTTGGGGATACTGAGGCACTGAGACTAGACCCTTCTACCTCAGTACTGAGCCTATCGCCATACCAGCCTGGCATCGGATCTCATCAGATCAGAAGCTAAGCAGAATAGGGCCTAGTTAGTACCTAGATGGGAGACCTCCTGGGAATACCAGGTGCTGTAGGTATGGGAGAAGGATCTGGCAGCCCACTCCCGGAACAATCAGCCATTGGAAATCCTATGAATAGCACAGAAGCACTGACAATAGTGGGGGTCATGGCATTGTCAGGTAGGATTTTGTCTGTTATATGCAGGGGTCACTATGAGTCACACCCAACTTGACAGCATCTGACATCAACAACCTAAGTATTGATCTGAGATGTCAGGGAGTGAGGCTCAAATATCTCTTGCTGTCACTCTGCTCTCTGGAGCAAGCTGGCATTGAGGAGGGGGTGGGGCACCACAGGGGTGGATGCAGAGCTCTCCCATCTGAGTGTCATTCTGGGCCCCAGGCCAGACGTTTGGCTTCCTCTCCAAGAGAGTCAAAGACTGGAGCTGCTCAGACAAAAGGCCAAATGAAAGCTGATGGGGAGCTGGGTGACTTTAGCCTCTCCTCTTCCTTCTCCCAAGCACTTGGGCTCAAGGCATTGGCAGGAGAGGGTACAAATCAAGATCTGGAGCTCAGTTCAGTGAAGATTACTATTTGCCTTTTTTATTCTCCTGGCATCCACAGACTGTCTTCCTCCCCTCACCACCTCCCACCTAGGGATCTGTAAAAAATGCAGATCAGTAGGATTTTAAAATTCAGGCCCATGCCAGGAACACCCACAAACCCTCCACTAAGGCAGATCCTGATGTGGGTGGCGGTCCCAGGTTGCAAGCACAAAGAGGAGGATTCTGTTAGATTCTTTTCTCAGCATGGGTCTTGGACCTCAGACATTGTGGTGATCTTGACCTTTCCTTCTGGTACCAGACACATGAATGGGAAAAATGAGAGTTGTGTATGTGTGGGCTGGGACCACCATCCTTAACTGGCATGAGATGGGGCATGGTATAGGTTCAGAAGAGCAGCAGTGGACACTTCTCTTACCAAAGAAGTTTTTCTCTGGGCCAGTAACTTGAACATCTCAGTGTCACTACAGAAGTAACTTCAAGAGAAGAGACTAAAGAAACAATCATTAACCTGAGAAGGCAGACCATGGAGTAGATAGCCAAGAAGAGTGCCAGGGCAACTTGGTCAGGACATATCAATGACACCACCTGCTGCTTCAGGCTGGTTCCCTTACCCTGCCATCACCAAAGCTGGCCCTTAACACACCGCCAAGTTCCCTCCCAACCAGGAAAAGTTTTGCCTCTGCAGGCAGAAGTAGGAAGGCCGTCACAGAATCTGGAGAGCCATGAGCTGGCACTTTCTGGATCTGTGCCTGGGTGCCCCTTGTTTTGAAAAGAAAGAAGAGGAGGGGAGCAAAGAAGAGCCAACTCCAAGAGAGACAGTAAAAGAGACACAAAGTCAGAGGCGGAAGCAGAGACATCAGAGAGAACCTGGTTGCAGAAGGGCTGAGCAGAGGAGATGCATATGCCAGATATATACCTAATATCTGCTTAAATTCTTGGTTGAAAGAATACCAAAGGTGGAAGGTGAGGGTGAGAATGGAGGCGGATGGTATAAGGAGTCGGAATCAACCTGGCCTCCTTAATATATAGCTTTTGCAGCTACTACTCCCTCCCACTTCGGTGACTCACCCACCTCCCTACTAAGCTACTTCTCTCAGCCCCTGTACCCTGCGGCCTCCGCACGCTCCCTGCGCACTCCCCAAGCCCAGACCTGACATCTGGCCGGGCCTCCGCAGCTCCCGCTCGCGATCTGCCAGGCGGCGCCCCTCCTCCCCCGTCATTACAGCTGCCAGCCCCCCCGCCTGCTGGCAGACAAGCCCAGGCAGACAGCCGGCCAAGCCTGCCCCCGCAGCCGCGCCAGTTCTGCCAAGTGCGGCAGAGCTGGGGGCCCTGGGCGGTGCCAGCTCCCCTAGAGAGAGAGCGGTCCCAAGTGACCCCCTACCCCGGGTAGGGATCCGGCGGGCGCGCCTTCCTCGGCCCCACCTGCCAGCGCGCCCTGGGAGCGCAGCGCAGCCCCAGCACCCGGGGATCCCGCGTGCGCTGCCTGGGCCTGCCCCTCCCGCGCCTTCAGTGTCCGCGGCGCCTGATTCTGTCTGTTGCCTGTTTTCTCTGGGAGAGCCCTCTTTTCTCCTTTGGTTGCTCTGTGTCATCTTTCAGCCGGCTTGGTCGCTCTCGCTCTACTTTTCTGTCACTTGTTCTCTCATCACAAATTTTGCCCGAAGTTTCCCTGCGGCCCCTTTCCCTGAGCACAGGCCCTGCCCTCTGCCTGCCTTCCGGCCCTTGGGCTCAACTCTCCTCTGGACCTCCTCCGCCCCTGGCTCTTCCAGGCTCCTTGGAGGCCACCCAGGTACCCTTCGGGGCGGAGCAGCCCTCCCTGACTCCTGGCTCCAAGCTCCGCTCTTACCAGCTCCTGTTTCAGACGACGCAAATAGCAGTCCATCCCTTCTCTCCTTCCTCACGCGCCCATTTGCCGGGCTTGGCTCGACCAGAGATTCCCAAGGTGGGAACACCGACTGCGCTGCGCGCTCGGCTGGTTCCTGGCTGTGCGCTCCGTGCCTCTAGCAGCGCGGAGCGCAGGTACCGCTCCACTGCCGGGACTCTGAGCCGCGTCCCTCTCCGCGGCAGCCGGCGGCCCCTGCTGGAGGCGGAGGAAAAAGTGAGGCAGCCAATGAGAACTCAGGAGGAATGTCTTCTGCCAATGAGGAGAGCGGCCTGGGGCGCGGGCTGAGCCGCCAGGGTAGGCCTGCAGCGGGAGTCTGGAAGGACCAGCGGCTACTGCGGGAGTGGCAGGAGACCCCCTGGCCATGGCCAGCGCAGCGGAGGGCATCGTGACCCGACGCTGTGCCAACGCCCCGATAAAATACTTGACCTGCTATTTTGGTTATAAAGAGAAAGTGTAGTTTTATGGTTGGAACTGGGTAGCGGTGTCGGGTAGAAATGTCACAGAGTCAATAAACTTTCCCAAACTGTGATCAGAGAAGAAACACCCCCAAACGCCGCCCCTCCCCAGATTCCCCACAAAAGCTTTTTCCTTTCGGAAGAGGAGTCCAGACGTGTGGATCCTCTTTGCCTCTCCTAGTGTAGGGTCCTCCCAGCCCACTCCTCATTGGCTGAGCCGAGAAGCTGCCACTTGGTCTGTTCACTTCTTTAACGCGAAACAAGGGTGGGTCGGTTGTGCTTCGGGCAAGGTTATACATCTGGATACTGAATAAGACAGGCAAGGTTTCTTCTGCTCTCAATCATTTATCATGAGGGGAGAAGGGGAGGTGGGACAAACAGGTAAAAGAAAACATGGTAATTTCAGAAAGTGGTCTTTAATGAAATCATAAAACGGGGTAATGGGATGGGATTGCTCTTAGTAGGGTGGGCAGGGAATGGGGAAAGAGGTCTTTCTCTTCCCAGGTCTCCCTAAGGCTGGCCTTTGTAACGTTAGGGAAGAGAGGACTCCCAGATGCTTGAGCTCTAGCAGGCAGACCCGGCCCGGGCACCCGAGGTGTGAGAACTCCCGACTAACCCCGGGGGGTGGAGTTATTGCAAGCGCGACGGCAGCGGCCGAGGGCGGCAGGGGTGCTCCTCCCAGCCGAGCTCCGGGCCCTCCACGCCCGCCTCCAAGCCCTCCCGGGCTGCGATTCCTCCGTGAGGAAACAATGAGCGCTGTGCCAGGCCCGCCAAGGGGCGGTGTCGCTGAGCCCGAGAGTAATTAGTGCAATTAGCTATGTGTTGTTTCAGAGTAATTAACGGGGGTGGGGGTGCTCCGGGCAGGATTTTGGAGCTCTGCGTGGGGCAGAACCGTGAGGACTGGAGGGAAGGAGCCAAGGGAGAACACAGGCGCTGTGGTCATTCGCTCCGTCAGCCAAGAGCACTTCTGCTAACGACTGAGAAATGAAACAGGGAGAAGGAAAGGTGGACGCAGGTGGGACACAACCCGGTGAGAAGCCTGCGTCTCCGTGGCCGCTCTCGAAGCCCAGGAGCCCCTACTCCCTTCGCTCCCTTCACAGCCTCGGCTCAGAATGCCATGTTGGTTGGAAAACTTGACAGCAGCGGAATGGAGCTGCAACTCTCAGGCGTTTCCTGTGCCCGCTACGGGAACCTACAATTGCATTTCCTTTTGCTCTCCTGGCGGGTTTTCAGTATATATGCCTCCCCAGGTGGGATCAGCATCTGCTCTCTGGCTTCCTTTCAGGTGTGAGGGGAAGTTTTCCAAGAGACCCCTTTCCATGGTGTTCGGAGTGGGAGCCACCGCAAAGACAGAGCAGGAATTTCCAGCCCAGTAGAAAAGTTCTCGAGGTGAATATTTCTGTTCTGGGATAGAAAGGAGGACCTGGCCATTGACATACAGTCCATGGGGGGAGGCTTACCTGGAGAGAAATACCATAAAAGTGTTCCCCAACCAAGAGGGCCTTATTTAACCCACTTAGCTCTCCAGCCTCCAGCAAGGTGAGGAAGAGCCGGGGCAGGCAGGGGCACTATGAGAAACTGAGTAAACCTTTGTGGATCTGTGCTTGGAATAGTCTTTAGAGACAAATTTAGGGTCCAGTTTTCTCCCTCTCTGAGACCTTATGGGCTGGAATCCTCTTTAAAGTTTAGGAGGCTGACTATAGTTAAAACTCCAAGAGAAGCAGACTAATCTCTTGGCAAGAACCTAGGACTAGGTGGTTAGGTCTTCTATACTGTTGACAAAACACAGCCTTGCACAAATACTTTCCTTTTATTGGGTCTCAATTTCACTTGTTTACAGTCTAAACCTGTGTGAGTGTAACACTTCATCGTTCTTATAAAACTCTTCTGATGACCACAAGTGAAGTAGTCAGAACAAAGGGAACATCTACCCCATCTTACAGATGAAGAATGCAAAGGCAGCTCACATTCTATCTACTTTTGAAGTGGAGGACATGATAAGAAAAAAAAATTGATAACCATAATCTCAGCGTGTATATCTCAAAAGAGGAGTCCCACACAAGTCGGAAGTTTGTACATTACTGGATGGTTCCCATAGGACTTTGGAAGACAAGTACTCTAGGCCATTGCAATTCCTGAGAAGGCCAATGTTACCTCGAGGGTGAGGAGGTGCTCCCCCATCCTTCTTTGTCTTTGAACAAGCAGCTCTCCTTGGGACAGAGAAGGAGACAAGAGTAGGAAAAAGAGCTGCCCTTTCCTGCTTCTTTTTTTCTTTTAAGGGTTTAAGTGATAGAAAATAAAGCCTGTTACCATGGTTATATAAACATAGGTAAATATTCCTGACCAGAGGATGGGGGGTGGGGTAGACATGATTCATTTTTGCTGAAGAGGGATCAGATGGCTCAGCCTTCACCCTCCCATCCCCAAAACTCAGCCTGGAGGGAGAATGAGATTATCTCATTGGAAAATAAAGAATAAAGAAATCAAAGGTCTTGAAATTGGTTATGACTATACTTTCTCAAAGCCATCCAGAGCTGGAGTGGAGCCCTCAGGAGGCCTATGGGCATTTGCTCCCAACTAGTGAAGACGAGTATGTGGTAGGCACTTTCACTGACGGAGGAGATCCAGCCCCTGTAACTGTGTCCAAGGATGTGAAAGACCTGGGGTTTTCAGGAATGGTGGCCCCCTTTGTCCTACTGCCAGAGCCTGAAGGTCCTGGCACCTATGGAAGAGATCAAAGGGAGAGGCAGAACCAGCTATGTCCCAACAGAACTCAGATCCTGAACTAAACAATGGAAACACTGCGGTTCTCCTGGCTCTAGATCCTATGGCTCCTGCTTGGAGGTCCCCACCTACCAAGTCCTGGCCAGCTCTGAAAGACACACCCATGAGTGAGGTGACGTCCACATTCTCATCTTCCCTGGTGGCGAAGAGCTGGGAGAACCATAGCCACACACATTACAGAACCTCAGCATAACAGCACCTTCCCAAGGGTGGGATCCAGGCCCTCACGGCCCTCATTGTTCACCTCCTATGGCTGCCAGAAATCATTATCCTCATTCTTCTCCCACTACCCCATGACTCCTGAGCATCAACAGGAAAGGCTGACCCTAGAGATAAACACATGCTGTTGGAATGTGTTCAGATATCACTGCGGAACTTCTCTCCAGGGATAGGACTTGCCTGGCATGTTGCTCAGCGGTGCTGAGCAGAGACTGTGTAGTGCCTGTGTTTGAAACATGGGGTGATGGGGAGGAACTGGACTGAGGCCTCTCTATTTTTGGAAGAGTCCAACTCCTAGTTTGCATGAGATCTTCCTCTGCCTACTTTAGACGAACAAGTGGGCTCCTCTGCCCCTTATAATTCCAACACCAGGAGGAAGCCTCTCAGTTCTGAAATGAAGCTTCATGTTGGGCTCTAATTTAAAAAAAAGAAAGAAAGAAAAAGAGGCTGGGGGTTTGGCTCAGTTGGTAGAGCACACCTCCTTCCAACCTGAGGAACCAGGTTCAATCCAACCACTGCAGGTGTGGGGGAATGGTCCTGGCAGCCCACTCCTCAAAACAACTGGCCATGGAAATCATTAGTAATAGCAGGGAAGCACCAGCACAGTGCCTGGCAGCCAGACTTAAAATATTTTCGAGCCAGACACAGTGATGCACGCCTGTAATCCCAGCAACTCAGGAGGCAGAGGAGATCACAAGGTTGAGACTAGAGGCAGTCTATGTAATTTAGCGAGACCTTGTCTCAAAAAGTAAAAAAATGGGCTGGGGGCAAAGCTCAGGGGTACAGCACTTGCAAAGCATGCAAACGCAAAGCCGTGGGTTCAACCCCTAGTACTGCAAAGAAAAAAATAAAAAGAAAGAAAAGGAGGAAGAAAAAGAAAATATTATGGCTTGTGGAAGAATCAAAGGCTCTAGTCATAAAATTCCACAAGTTTTGGGTGTCTTCAAACAAAAAATGTCATTTTCCCTATTTATAGATGGAATAATTGAGGCCCAAATAAGTTGCTCTGTGAGAGGATGGAAGATTATCCCTGTTTCCAGGCCACCACTCTTTCTACTACTCTGCTCTGCAGAGTAGATATGGATGCAGGAGGGATGTGCCCTAAGGTATCATGTCATTGAAATGACAGGAGTCACTGAGAGAGTGAGTTCTGGTGTGACCATGTCCGCAGGACTGCCATCACTTTCACCTTTAGTGCTGATACATACCACTGCTCTCATAGCCTTAGCTTCTGAGAGTCACCCAGCTTCAAGTTCAGGCTATCAGCCATTATGGTACTAGTACTTTTTGGAAAGGGACAGAAGGAAAGCATTGGACAAAGAAACAGTAGTATAGTATTTAGAATAAACACGTATGAATGGCTCCCAGGCTCTATCACCTGAATAATTCAGTGGGAATTTTAAGTGCAAAGTTAAATTAGTCTAAATAGTGAACATTTAGTCAATGCACTGATATTCATCCTTACATGGAGTTATTTGCAGCTACAGGCCAGGTGTTATGGTGCCTAAGCAGTGGTCTCTTTGCTACTTGAGTAGCAAATGTTTCCATTTTGCAAATATTTGTTGGAAAAGCAAATATTTTCAACCCCAAAGAATACCTGAAGAATTTCAGGGCACAGCTAAGGGAAGTACTTATGGTATTTGTACAAACTAATGCTGGCTGGTAGATGAAAACTGTACTGAGAAGGTAGGTGGCTTGCTTCCAGGACCCTGCTGGGGACACTCTGCAATGTCTAACCCCCTAGAGGCCCAGTACTGGCTTTTCTGTAACCTTAGCGTGGCCTGTAACTCAGAGAAAAGTCTCATTTTGTTACTTACTACTTGGCTCCCTCCACCAGCTGGTAAGCAAGGACCAGGGGTTGATAGCCTTCCAGAAAGAGACTTATTGGCTAGAAGGGGAAAAAGCTACCTGCCTCTCCTCCCGAGGCCATGAAATGAGGAGAAAAAGAGTTCATCTTTCAGGTTTGACTTGCTGCATATTTGCTTCTCCCTACCTGGCTCCTAAGCCTCTTCTGGCATTTTGTAGGGGCCGGAGAACTATCCTAGCACCGATCAGTTGTCAACCTGGAATATGATGGGGATTTCACCCTGGAGACCCTGAGAAGGGCCAATACCAAGGATAACTGCTGGAGCAGCAGAAGTCTCCCCCTAGGGTCTGCAGTGGCTACCACTAGTCTGTACCAGGAGAAAGCTTCAAGTTCCCAGATAGGGCCAAGAAACAGTGTTACCATTCAGCAAATGAAGAAGACATATTGAGGACTAGGAGCTGAGCCAGCAAAGGAGTTTTGGTTTTACTGTCCCCTCTTTCTCAGCATTGGAGTGGTTTTCTTTGCTATGATCATCTGCCATGAATCATCCATAGAAAGTGACAGAGGCAATGAAGAGTGAAGAATGAATTTCCCAAATGGCCTTTTGTGTATCTGCCTGGAGGGTTTTAGAAATAACTTGTATTTTAAACTTTCTGAGGAAAGTTAGGAACCAGAGAATTTTGGAGCCAAAAAAAGACCCTATGGGTAATCGAAGGTTGTGGCTTCATGGAAAGACCGGAAAAGAAGACATATGGGTTTGACTCCCCAGGCCATTTGTAGAAATAGTCCTGACCTAAAATATATGGAAGGCCTTCATTGTGTCAGGCACTCATTTATTCTTCCCGGACCTGGAGAGATGGCCACTCTTATTCCTCCCTTCTACAAATGAGGGAAGGGAAATGAGAAGACAGTGACCTGCCTCAGGCCACACACAAGGTTGTGCTGGATCCATCAGCTGGAACTGGTCTGGCACAAGAACCTCCCCTCTCACTCATTTTATTTCTCACATGTCACTTTGGGCTAGTTTGGTTCTCAGTTTGGTTCTCAGTTTTCTCCTCTGTGATGCCTAAACATTTAAAAACTCTAACAGTCTGCATTTTGTGCTCAAGCATGGAAGATTACTAGTCAGGAAAGTGTTGCTGCTGTTAGGTGCTGTTGAGTCGATATCTGACTCATACCGACCCTATGTACAACAGATGAATCACTATTATTGTCAGTGCTTCTCTCCTATTCATAGAGTTTTCAATGGCTGATTATTTATTGGGAGTGGGTTGCCAGGTCCTTCTCCCATGCCTACAGCACCTGGTGTTCCCAGGCGGTCTCCTATCCAAGTACTCACCAGAGACGACCCTCTGCTTAGCTTCCCAGATCTGACGGGATCAGACGCCACAGTGCTATAGCTACAGGCAAACATTTAATAGTCTGCATTTTCTGCCCAAGCATGGAAGTTTACAAGTCAGGAAAGTGTAGCACAGAAGTTTTAGTGACTTACCCTAGGTGATGCAGGTGGCTACTGGTAGAACCAGCACAGGAATCCAGACCCAGTGACCACTGCCCCCAGGCAAGACTTCATCCCTCCCAAACTCCACCTTGACAAGTGTTCTTAGAGGAATTTAATTTCTTGCCTTAGAGAAGACCTGTTCAATGTCTTCACATAGATTGGAGATGTTGGGTTTGGGTGTGACCAGTAATAATACCAAAGATGAGTTTAGGGGGCCAGTGATAACTGTCTTTCAAATTACCTCCAACCTGTCTGTCTTTTATGGGTCATGAGGACTGGCCCCAGGCAATGAGCACAATGATACCAGGTTGGGTGTGGCACGTATATACTCTCTCTGGTGGTGTTCCCACTTGTTTGTCTTCCCCAAGCAAATTTTACTTGTGCCAGCTCTTTCGCCTGGCTTCATTCACACTGCCTGTCAGTAGTGGCAATTCTGCCCCCTCGCCTCCTTCCCTGTCCTTTGCTCCTTCTGTCCAGCATCTAATCATTAACTGGTGAACAGCCTGGGGCGTGATGAGCATGCCTGGGAGGGGGCAGGGTGCGACAGGAGCCCAGCTGTGCTCTAATAATTGGTGTGCACCATCTTTGCCAGAATCCCCGTCCCAGTGTCCTCCCTACTGAAAAAGAGATTGAAAGGGGTGGTTGTGTTAATAAACACATCATTGGAATATATCCAAACCGAGAACAAGGGCATCCTGGGTGAGGCATTGGCTTGGTCACAATGGTGCTGTGAGTTCATGTGAGTGTGTGATGGTGTGTGGTTCAGACATTCTGAAATGAGCTCTCACCCACTAGTGAGTGGAAAATTAGCTTTGGCAGGTGAGGAACTGGGTGACAGGTGAGGAAGCCAATAGGGTGTCAGTGTTATCCTCCTGTTATTGCTGTTTCCTAGTGTTGCTGACAATATCTTCCTTCTTCTCCCCCTCCCCTGAATTGCAATTAGATCGAGTGCAAATGACTTGGGCAGGCTTGGGCCTGTGGGGGAGTGATATGGGGAGACTGAAATGGCCTTGTGACCTTTGGAAGTCAACCATGTACTTTGCAGGTAGGCTGCGCCTGGCATTTTCCTGACGGCCCATGACCCAAACTGTACAACTTACATATCTAGTGGGTAGAAGAAGAGATGGCACTCCAGGGACTGAATCCTAGGAAATTCTGCCATATGGCATAAGGTTGGGGCAGCATGTGCAGGACTAAGAGGCAGGAGACCTGGGTTCTTGGACTGACTGTAGATCAACCCTGAAGTCTCTACTGCCTTGGTTTCATGCACTGCAAAGTGGGGCAAATAATCTCATTGCTGCCTGCCTGTCATGAAGGTAAAATATGTAAAGGCCCTTTAAAATGTCAAGAGCACTGTTCTCAGTGCAAGGCCTAACTGCCAGGGGACTTTGCCAAGTCTCCTGGGAGGCAGCAGTCTGCCTCTGCGTCACTTTCCACAGCCTGTGCTCAGACAGGTCCTTAAGCATCACACATCCATAAATCTCATGGCCTATGTATAGTCAGCAAATAAGGGAAAGGGCAGGCTGATGCTCTGCTTATGCCTGATCTTCTTACCCGCCCCTCCTCCTCCCCACCCAAGGTGATGATCTCGGCTGCCCTCTCTTCTCTGTGCGGGGCTTGTCAGTTTAATTTAACAAGGTTTCAGGAGAGGTTTGATTTAATCAAACAAGTTGCTGTATCTGTCCTGCTCAGAGGTCTCTCAATGTCACCATGGAGGCTCAGATTAGACGGTGACAATTACTTCTACCCTGGCTGTTTCCTCTCCCTCCCTTTCTCTCCCTGGGGGAAACAAGGAGGCAGACCAATCTCCTGGGACCTAAGAATAGATGTGAAGGATCAAAGGAGGGTAACAAACAGGCTCTGGCCCCAGAAAGCCCCTCTCCATGCCTTACATGGTCTTGTTTAAGGCTGAGCAACAACCCAAGTGGTGGGGGCTGCAGGAAATGTGAGCAGAGCTGCCTTGTAGAGGCTCAAGGCTGCCTGAGGACAGAGCTCTGCCATCACTGATGGCCCTTGGAGATGGAAACCAAGCTCCCTTATTGTCAGGAACCTGAGGTGGACAGGGTGGTAAGATAGCTGCATGCTCCACACACACCCAACCATGAGTGTTTATTTCCAGGTTCTCAGACTGGATTCAGAGGCCTCTGGATCTGAGGGACAATAAGAAAAATAGGGTGAGGCTCCATCCATCCTGATTTCCATGGCTCTGTTGTTGACATGAAAGTAGCAGTGACAGGAGGAGCTGCCGCCTGAGCCAGGGCTTCCAGGGAGGCTGTGTGGCTGTGAGGTAACTGATTGTGTGTGTGTGTGTGTGTGTGTGTGTGTGTGTGTGTGTGTGTGTGTGTGTGTGTGAGAGAGAGAGAGAGAGAGAGAGAGAGAGAGAGAGAGAGAGAGGATGTGTATGTGTGTGAATGTTGGTGGCTGGAGGGCAAAGCAGGGGGTGGTTATGATGCAGGAACTTTAGGACTCCAGAACAAATCATTCTTACCATTTAACCCTTCAGTTCTCTCCCTTTCTGGGAAATGGATACTCAGCTCCTCTTCTCTTGGGTGGCTCATGAACAAAGACAAAGTCCTCTTGAGGGGGAGCCCTCAGTTACAATGGTAAAATTGTCTCCTTTTGTTTGTTTGTGTCAAATTCTTCCATTAGGCAGGCAACTGACAGGTGCACCCCTCCTGGGGCCCTTTCCAGGGTCCCCTCCCTACCACTTGTCTTTCACCCAAATATCCAGCAGACCTCGCTATCCACAGAAGCTGAATATGATTAGCAGAAACTCTTCCTGACAGCTTCAAAGAGAATCTCTCTCAAATGCATATTCTATTGAGCGCATCTCATTGCTGCTGACAGCAGCTTTATCAATTAAATCCCACATCCCCAGTCTTCAGAGATGCCACGAACCTCCCTACCTAATAAATCATAGTCCCCAGTTATTGTTAAATGTCCCATCAGTCTCTAATAAACTCCCTGCCAAAAGGGGCAGATTATTTATTATGCTGCCTGGACAAGAATGAATTGCTCCCTTTTCTTACAAGGAGAAAAGCAAACGTGCCGCCTTCCTCCTTAAAGACTGAGGTAGCAGTATTAAATGGGGCAATCAATCAACTCAGGCCTTGGGCAGAGGGGAATCAGTCTGGAACATGAGGGAGGATTTCCTAGGGGTCTGTTCCCCAAAGCCAGCAAGGCAAATCCCCCAGGCCAGAGGTGGCTGCGCAGAATGCAGGTCCTCGGGCTGTTATGATTTGAATGTGACATGTCTCCCACAGGCTCACTGTCGAAATCTTGGTCTCCCAACTGGTGGGGCTATTTTGGGAGGTTCTGGAAACTTTAGAAGGTAAGGCCTAGCTGGAGGAAATTGGTCACTGGGGACATTCCCTCGAAGGTTATACTGGTCCCCAGTCCTTCCCTTGCTCTCTGCCTCCGTCTGCCATGAGGTGAACAGCTTCCTCCTCCTCCGCGTGCTGCCACTGCCATGGCGTTCTGCCTCACCATGGGCCCAGATCAACGGAGCCAAAGACTATGGGCTGAAATCTCTGAAACCATGATCTAAAATTAATCCTTTCTCCTTTGTTTATGTTAGGTATTTTGTTTCAGTGACAAGAAAAAGAACTAATACAGAGGCCTTTGCTACTTGTCACCCTCTCCCAATTCCTGCCTACAAAAGTACTGAAGATATCGTCACCATGGCCATGCGGCACACGTAAAGATTGTCCTTCTCCATGCTGGGAGGAAGTCAACTAGGATTGAGCAGGGTCATGAAACAGTAAGGTCTGCCTGGAGCGCAGATTTGTTTTTGATAAATTTGGCATAAGTTAAGTTTATGGATGGTGCTAGTCCACTGAACACATGAAATGGAGAATAGCAGCGTTAAGTGCTTGAGTCTGGGAAAGGAGCTGGGAAGCACGAGCTCTGCCTCAGTTTGCTGGATAAGTAGCATGTGGACAGTGCTGATGCCCAGAAAGCAATACCTAGGAACAACGTGTCAGACAAAGAAATAGTGATGTTACCTGCCTCAAAGTAGACCCCAAATTTACTGATGCACTCAGGCCTGCAAGTTAAGATCCAAATGCATCAGCTTTGCCATGAATCAAGCCCCAATCTCTATTTCCAACTGTATTTCTTTTTCCTGTTACATAACACTACCCTCTTTGGAAGAGCATAACACACTCATTTCATATTCCTTATGGTGCCAAACAAGATGCCCCATAATGTGGAGCCAATATATCCCTGTAGCCTCATTTTCTGAAGGACTTACCTTACATCTATTATGAGTTTTCATGCCTCCACGCCTCTACACAAACTGTTCCTTCACCCAGAATAGCTTTCTGGGACTTGTCTGCCTGCTGAGCTCTCCTGCCACCCCCACTGCCTGAAGAGCTCCTTATTCATCCTGCAGGAGAAGCACAAAATATCAGCCCCCACTGCTTCCTGGGATTTGAGCTTCATCTCCTGGTGCTGCTGCCTTGGAAGAAGTGCTGGCCTCTGGGGAGTAGGTCAAGAATAATCTTATGCGTGCAGTTTTTCTGAGTTCCGTGCATACTTTAAACCACTCTGATTTGGGGTGGGGTGAGAAGGATATGTAAAAGAAAGCTCTTGCTCTCTGAATATCAAAAGCTGTGTTCCTCAATTTGTCAGAAGATTCCACTTTCTCCCACATGACAGCCACACTTTGAGCAATGAAGGCCCTGAAAAATGTCAGTTCTGCATATGATTTTACACCAGCTTGTGCTACTTGCATATTTCATGCTTGATCATTTTCCCAGCTGGGCTGCAAACTCTTCTAGGGCAGGGAGAAAGAAAGAGCCTGGGTTTTGCTGTCAGGCAGATCTGGGTTCTGATCTGCTTTACCAGCTCTGTGATTCTGAGCAGATTCTTCATTCTTCCTCTGAGGAGTTTCCTGAGGGCAGCATCTCCTTCAGCATCTGACACAGAAGGTCCTTGTGATAAAGTGCGGACACAAGCCTGGCCTTCAGTCACCTTGCCTGCATCCTTAAAGCTCACTCCTCTTTTGCATTCTAAGCTCTCTTGGAATGTACTATGGTCTTCTACATCTCCAGACACCTGTTGTATCCCCCCTGGGACAGGCCAGTGAGTTCTATTCATTCTTCAGATCTTCACTTAGCTCTCACTAACTCTGGGAAGATGTGTCAGACTCTTAGTTGCCTCACATGTCCTTTTCCCCTTGTTCTATGGTTATAAACCTCCTTTCCACCAGTGTTTAGCTGAGCATGTGATTGTCCAGAAAAATAATCACATTTCCCAAATTTCCTTGCAGGTAAGTATGACTCTATAGTTAAGTTATGGCCAATGAAATGCCACATGTGAGTATGGCAGCTTTTGAGAATGTTTCTTTAAAAGGACCGCTGGCATAATGACCTCTACCCTCCTTTTTTAATTAAAAAAAAATTAAAACCATTTTTTTTTCAGTGCTGGAAATTGAACTTAGGTCTTGAGTATGCTAGGCAAATGCTCTGTCACTGAACTCTATCTCCATACGAGACCTCTATCCTTTCTACTCTCTATTATAAGTCTTCCTCCTTCCTATTGGCTAGAATGCAGACATGATGGCTGGAGCTAGAGCAACCACTTGGGTAGCAAGACAGGTGCCTGGGTACCTGAGGATTTTGCACATCAGAGCTATTATGTCTGTTCTACCTCCAGAATTCTCCACTAGGGCAAAGTGGACTTCCATCCCTGGGAGGTAACCTCCTATCTTTAGGTCATATTTTCAATTAAAACTAACCTTGACCCCTAAACCTTGCCTGGCTGCCCATACCTGTGTTATTTGGCCCTTCTTGAGTTCAGTAGTACCGTGTACTTTACATAGAGGGAGGTTACTTGTTTACATGCAACTTTCTCCTTGAGGTCAGGGGCTTTGTTCATTTTGTTCCATTTTAGTAATCCCAGCATTTGGCTGATTTATAGTAGGTGTCCAGAAGATTTTTATGAAAAGAAGGAGTAAAGAGATGCTTGTGGGTTGAATGCAAATAATATCATCTACTTTTTGTTGCTTTGAGGGTCAAATTAAAAAAAAAAAGTGGCTACAAAATCTTAGTTTCTTTCCCTTCTCTCCACATCCCCCCAACTAGTTCTCACACCCAGCGTGGGCCACTTTATACCATACCTTCACTCATATTGTTTTCCTTCCCTCTAGACTCAAAAATTTCCATCAGAAAATGATTGGAAAGGTTGGGCACCATGGTGCATGCCTATAATCCCAGCAACTCTGGGGGGTGAGGCAGGAGGATGGCAAGTTTCAGACCAGAGACATCCTGCTCAACTAAGAGATATTTTGTCTCAAAAGAAAAAATGAAAGAGGAACTGGAGATACAACTCAGTGCTGGAGCCTTGCCTAGCATGTGTAAGGCCCTGGATTCAACCCCCAGTACTGGGGGAAAAAAAAAAAAAGGACTGAGATGTTACAACTCATGAAGCATTAAGAACTTTGGTTTGGTTTGGTCTGGCTGGAGGAGACAGCTGGGATTCTCTGCCAGAGAAGAGACTAGGGTCTCATTGTGACCATGGAGGAGGCCTGGAAACAGACATAGTCCAGCTGATTGTTGCATGTTACTTTTATACCTTATCTAGTTATTAAATAATCTCTTGCCTTTGTGTTTTATCTTTACAACACTAAAAATGATGGTCAAAACTTTGTTACAAGTTTTGACTTCTAAGGAAAAATTTTTGATTTATGTTTTTAGCTGTAGTGACACAATTTATTCCCAATAACATTACTGAGTATTGTGTCTATAAAGCATCATTAATGAGTGCACTAACAGAGTGACTTTAAACTATAAATGTTCTTTTGTGGAAAAGTAGTCTATTGGGGTGAGAGCCAGTTTCTTTGAGAGTGATAGGTAGGAGTTCTATAGAACCATTGCTGTGTGCATGGAAGCCTATCAGAGAATTTTTTTGGCAAGAAGGTATCAGCCATGCAATGTTTATTAGATCTACCAAGTGCCTGATGCTGAGCTGCAGAGCCTAGAGTGACAAAATTCCTTTTCCCAAGAAGTTCATAGTTTATTTTATTTATTTATTTATTTATTTATTTATTTATTTTTGTTGTTGTTGTTAGGTGTTGTTCAGTTGGATCTGACTCATGGTGACCCTATGGACAACTGAAGGAAACACTACAACACTGTGCCATGCAGATGATCTTTTTATGTTTGAGCCATTGTTTCAGCCACTATGTTTCTTTTCATTTTGAATCATGCTTCATCAGCAAAAGGAGGTCCCAGGGATTTTACTTCATTCTGCATCATTATGGTTGACTCTACTTTGAGGAAGTAATACTTCCCTAGTGGTGTCTTGAATGCCTTCCAGCCTGGGGGGTGATGCTCAATTTTCTGGCACTATATTTGACAGTGGTTCTCTGCTATTCATAGGATTTTCAATGGATATTTGTTTTGGGAGTGGACTGCTGGCTTCTTCTCCCTAATCTGTTTTAGTCTAGAAACTCAGTGAAACCTGTCCCCTATGGGTGGCCCAGCTTTCAACATCACAGCAACACGCAAACCCCTTAGCACGACAAACTGACAGACATGTGGGGGATAGTTTATTTAGTGTGAAGTAAAGAGATATAAACAAGTAAACAGAAAATGGTAATATCCAGACGAGGATTATTTATAGTGTGAATTAGGAGCCTAGACTGAGGAATAAAAAAGGGTGTTAAAAGAAGAATTGGAGCCTGCACCAAAATGACCTATGATATCTATTTTATTTATTGGTTTATTTATTTACTGGTATTTTGGAGTTGAACTCAGGGCCTTGCACATACTCTGCAAGTGCTCTACCATTGGACTGCACGCCTCTTCTTTTTTTATTTTTTATTTTGAGATAGGCTCTCTCTAAGCGATGCAGGCTGCTTCTGTCCTTGAACATGTGATGTTCTTGCCTCAGCCTCTCCAGTCACTGGGATTACAGGCATGCACACACTGCCTGGTTTATGATACTCACTTTAGATAAGTCTCTCATCTCCTGAACTCCCCATTGTCTCACCCCCTGCACTAACCACTCTGTTGAGATTTTTCATGCTGTGAACACTGTGTCCCCAGCTCTCACCATTAGATCTCTGCCATTGTCCCAGCATCCCTGTATCCACATGGTGCAGCACCTACCCCCTCCCCTACTTTCTTGATGACAGACTGTATGACTTCTGGAAGGCTGGGCACTTCCTACTAGGGTTCTGAGGATGTTTCCCAGAGCATTGTGGTTTACGAGCCTGGAACTGGGTCCAGGCCCAAGAGAACTGCTCCCTTTGCCTGAGGGTATCCTTTTCCAAAACTCAGCTCTCCTCTGCCCAGTTGACTTCCTCCCCCTCTGTAGCTGAAAATGTGACTTTAGGGCCTTTGCAACTCTCAGGGCAGATCCTGAGGGAAGGCCAGGAAAGTGAGGCCTGAGACATGCTTCCTAAGTCCAGCTCTGAGATCGGGGCTCCACCCGGGGCCTCTTGGACTTGGATGATGACTTCTCAGTGTCCTACTTTATCTGTAAAATGGGGTTAATAATAGTATCTACCTCATGGGGTTGTGACTGCCCAACAAGAGTATAAATTCAATAAATATTACCTTTCCACACCATCATCACCACCACCACCATCATCATTGCCACCACTGTCGTCATCAACACCCCCATCATATTCATCACCATCATCACCCTGTTCATTACACTCATCAACACCATGGTTGCCTCTATTCTTTTTACTGGTTCTGCTCTGTTTGCTTTATTTCTCCATCCATCACAGAGGTGTCCTCAGGAGAATTTTATAGCTCACATTTATAGGACCCTACTTTCCCTTTCCAGGATTACACCCTTGAAGCACAAGGGCACAAACTAAATAACTAAAAAAGTAAAAATAACAGTCCTGTTAAGATAGAGAAGTGATGCATTTATCTGTAACTAGTTAGCTAACTAGCTATCATCTGCCTCCCTAACTACTTATTTAACCTGTTTGAACATTTAACCTTATTTTATGGCTTTTGAACTACAATAATAATATCTTTTCCTTCTGAAAATGCCAAATAATATCAAAATAGAGAAGGTAAACACTGGGATTCTCTCCTTCTGCTTTCCCAGGGCAAATACCATTAATACTATGGTATATATTCTTCAAAGTATTTTTCATTACACACACAAAATCAGAATAATGGATACACTATAATGGTAGAAACTTGATGCCTTTGCATCACAAAGTTTAGCATCTCACTCATTTTTAGGCGTGAAGTTCAGTAGTGTTAAACATATTTACATTGTTGTGAAATAGCATCTCCAGGACTTTTCATCTTGCAAATCTGAAACTCTATACCCTTTAAACAACTCTTTTTTTCCCAAGCCCCTAACTTCTAGTAACAACATTAAATAACTATCCTTTGCCCCTATACCTAACCTCTGGTAACAATAATTCTTTTTTCTGTATCTATGAATATTACTCACCTAGAGAATTTGTATAAGTGGAAGTATACAGTAATTGTCCTCTGATTGGCTTATTTCACTTAGCATAATATCCTCAAAGTTCATCTAAATTGTAGCACTTGTCAGGCCTTCCTTCCTTTATAAAGCTGCATACTGTTCCATTGTATATGTATCCCACATTTTATTTAATCTTTCATCCACTTTTCAAGAAAATTTTCAGTTGCTTTCTTTTGGCTCTTGTGAATAATGCTGCTATGAACATGGATGGGTAAACACCTTTAAAAAAGAAATAAAAGTCACTCTGTGGCTGAAGATGTATCTCAGTGGTAGTGTGTGCTTATCAGAGCATATGCAAGGTCTTGGGTTCAATTCTTGGGGGGAAAAAGAAGACACTCCAGCATCTGTAGGGTGCATGGGCTGGAACAGAGAAGCAATTCTGGGCAGGGAGATCACTCAGGAGAGTTTTGTAATAGTTAAGGTAACCAGGTTTGTGATTTGTGATTCATGGATTAGGTGGATGAAAGAGATGGGGTATTAAGAGGAAGCCTGAGACTTTTGGTGCCAATCTCTGCCAGTTTCCCTTCCTTCTTGTGGATAGTAGATGTCTCCTCAATGTTTGTAAGTTTCTAAGCAAACTGAGTGCATCTTCAGGACCCCATTCTAATGGAATCACCATATCAAAGCTCCACCTACGTGGCTGGAATGTGTGCAATCAGTTCGTATGTGAAGGGATGGGAAACAAAAGCCAGGATTATAATCTAAATAAAAAGTGGGGATTGGATGCAGAGTATCTTTAATTTAGAATTATGAATAAGATTAATTTTCAGAAATAATTTAATTTGTAATTATGATGCAGACTTTGTCCTAAGAGCGCATTCAATAAGTATCATTTATTACGTGTCAGATATTGGTTTACCCACTGGGGGCAGCAGAGAAGATGACAATATAGGTCCCAGTTCCCATTGAGAGGGGGACAGACAATAAACACATGTAATTTCAGATAATTATAAGTATCATGAAGAAAAATAAAGAGGCCGTTATGGTGGCACAGGTCTGTAATCCCAGCGATTTGGGAGGCTGAGGCAGGAGGAGGATTGCGAGGACAGAGGCAGCCTGTGTAACTTCCGAGACCCTGTCTCAAAAAAGAAAAAAATATAAAAGGGGCTAGGGGTGTAGCTCAGTGATAGAGCTCTTGCCTAGCATGTGCGAGGCCCTAGTTTCAACTCTCCAGTACTGGGGTAGGGCTGGGATTTAGCTTAGTGGGTAGAGCGCTGCACTGCAGTCTCTGAGGCCCCGAGTTCAATTCCCAGCACCGCAAAAATGGGAGAAGGGTTTGGCAATCCACTTCCAAGGCAATCCCCAAGCACTCAGCCATTGAAAACCCTATGAGGCTCGCTATGAGTCGGATACCAACTCGACGGCACCTAACAACAACAAGAAGTACTGGAGTACTGGGGTAGGGGGTACAAAAGAAAGGGGGTGGGAGGAAGGAAGGGAAGAGTGAAGGAAAAGAAGGTAGGAACAAATGTACTAGGAGTGGGTGGAGAGCAAAGGGAAAAGCCAGGAACAGGCAGGATAGGATGGAGGGAGCTGTTTCGGGATTTCAAGAAAAACCTCCTCGACAAGGTGATACGTGAGGAAAAGTGGTGTGGTAGTTACCCACCCCTGAGATGACTGAGAAGGAGCAGCACACAGAAGACACGTTAATATTTGAGATGACTATTAATCAGTCTAGAGAGAGGTCTGAGGCATAACATGAGCGTTGCCAGTCCACTTCTGGATTCCACTTCAATTTGCTTTTACCAGAGCTCGCCGTGTGACAAGTACTGTCTTAGGGGCTGGGGGGCACGAGATGACTAGAGTTGTACCAGCAGACACAGCCAGCCTGGTAAATCCTTACGTCTCGCTATGCTCCTGGCGCTCTGTGCCAGCACCAAGACGCAAAGAGTTGGGTGCGCAGCGGGGAGCATTCGGGAAGACACCACAGCCAAGACGGACCGAGGCTGCCCACCAGGCAGTGGACGCTTAGGGGCAGCGAGTGACGCGCGGGTCGCGTCACAAAGAGCGCGTTGTCATCGCGGGCGATGGGCCAGGCGCCCGCTTCTAAGAGGCTGGGGAGGCTGCCGGCACCCACCGCGGGCAGGTGGTGCCCTCTGCAGGGCTCAGGCGGCGACACACCGGTAGCCTCATGTAGTCTCTCCACCCTCTTCCCATCTTTTCCTCAGGCCATTTTTTTTCTCCCAGTGTTCACAAGTCTCAGCCTCCGACTTCCGTCCCTCCCCTTCACTTACAGGCCAGCCTTGTCCCTGTCTTCGTGGGATGACTGCCAATAAAGTTTTTCTTCTTTTCTCTCCCAGGAGCCCCGCCTCACACTAAGTATCGCGAGATTGGGCGGCGCGGCAACCATGGCGGCGGCGTTTGAAGCTCCGGCGGCCTTAGATACAGTGGAGACCGCTATGCCCGCTGAGCATGTAGCCGCGCCAGCCTTGGCTCCGGAGCCAACCGCTAGGCCTGTGCGGACCCTCCGGACAGCTCATGACATCGGCGGACCGCGGACCCGCACGGGAGACGTGCTGCTGGCGGAGCCGGCGGACTTCGAGTCGCTGCTGCTGTCGCGGCCGGTGCTGGAGGGGCTGCGGGCGGCCGGCTTCGAGAGGCCCTCGCCGGTGCAGCTCAAGGCCATCCCGCTAGGTCGCTGCGGGCTCGGTGAGGGCGTGGGCCCCGGAGAGGTCGGGAGAGCCAGAAGGGGCCAAGGGGCGGCCTGGCTGGGCCCTGGAGAACGTGGGTTGGCGCCAGTGCGGAGCTCAGCCTGCGCAAGGGCTGAGCGCACCGTTAAAGGTAGTTAAGATCCTTTTCAGCACTAACAAGAGGTTCTCAGTGGGAGAAGAACAACGGTAGAGAGTCAGGGACCAAGCATGCTACTGGATATGCTTTCCTGTGTGTTTGAGTCAGCTGCAACTGAAAATGACAACTCAGTGATCTCTGGAGACCCTGGCAGTTCTGATTTCATGTTGACGTCTAAGGTGCTTCGGGCTGGGATTTAGCTCAGTTGGTAGAGCGCTGCGCTGCAGTCTCTGAGGTCCCAAGTTCAATTCCCAGCACCGCAAAAATGGGAGAAGGGCCTGGTAATCCACTCCCAAGACAATCCCGAAACATCAGCCATTGAAAACCCTATGAGGGTCGCTATGAGTCAGATACCGACTTGACGACCCCTAACAACAACAAGGTGCTTCAGTGAGTAGAGGCTAATGATAATTTTATTTTTTTCTTCTTCAGATTTAATTGTTCAAGCTAAGTCTGGCACTGGGAAAACCTGTGTATTCTCCACCATTGCTTTGGACTCTCTTGTTATTGAAAATTATAGTACTCAGGTGAGTTTGGCTCAGAGGACTAGAGAAAGGTGTGTTATGGGAACTTTACCACCGGTCAGGATGAAATAGCAGCTCCTCAGGTGGAAGTGAATTTGATGAACGGAGCCAAACTGTGTGGAAGTGGTTTGGAATTTTCTATTATTGCTACATATTAAATAGAATAAGTTTACCATACATGTCCAGTTTCGAAATCATTACTCACTTAAATTCTTTTGCTTACTGATTAGATTGGGGTCAGACTTAGCAGGCTTGATTTATGGTAATGTACTATGGCAGATTACTGCGGGAGTTTCCTAAAACCTTGTGAATGCGTCATATTGATCTCTCATTTTCTAGGTGTCTTGGAATATTTTTAAGATTGCCTTATCCAAATTGGCAGGAGATTTGGGTTTGGGAATTATTTCTTCAACAAAGATTTGTTGAACCAATGTTACGTATAAACAGTATGCCAGACACTGGAGATTCAAAAATGAATTTAATATAATTTTCATAGTTTTATTCTAGAGCTTAGTAGTTATGGCAGACTTTACCTCAAGTTTTCTTTTTTTTTTTTTTTTCTTTCCCCCCGGTACTGGGCAACTCAAGGCCTCACACATACTAGGCATGTGCTGTACCACTGAGTTACATCTCCAGCCCTATTCAAGTTCTCAGTCATGTATTTGTGATGATGAATCTTCAACAGTGTTTTTAAACCAAGGCTACCCATATTTGTTTTCTAGGATGCTTTTTGAGTCCTGTCTTACATCTGCCAAGTCCTGGGTGATATTGCACATAAGAAATCCTACTTCCCAAGGGCCTGGGATCATCAGCTTGTAAATTAGGATGTATTTGGCTAGTGATAATTTGGCAGAAGGTCAAATTCCAAGTTCCTAATAAAATTCCATAAATAAAATTAATGTTTTTACTTAAACTCTTTGTATTATCAAAGTTATATGTTTTATATATCAAAGGGTTTTTTGGGAGGGGTTTGGGGAGGTTTGAGAGGGGCCATATGAGACAGGGCAGAGTCTTCCTGTGTAGCCTGTACTGGCCCGGAAGTCTCTATGTAGCCCAGGATAGCCTCAAACTCATATTGATCCTCCTGCCTCATCGAAGTTCTGAGGTTACAGATATGTGCATCAGGCCTGCTTGTATCAAAGTAATACATCATCATTTTGAAACTTGGGTAAATTCAGAAAAATAAAGAGAAGGAAGTACCAGAAAACAAAATCTGTAATCTCTACCCAGAGAGAAATTGTCGTTAACAGTTTTGACATATTTTTCCTAGGGTTTTTGTTTGTTGAAGCAACATTTAGTTGAGAACATAAAGTTTTATCTTCTCTAGAAATTATATTGCAAAGTTTACACTATGACTCTCAAGGCCTTTTGGAATCTGGTCCTTTGAGTTAGCTCTCAGACCTTTGCTTTCTGCCTACAATCTGCCCAATCACGTAGGCCTTATGGTTCCTCAGATATACCAAGAACACTATCATCTCAAGGCTTTTGCATTTCCTGTTTTCTCTTCTTGAAATATTTCCTCAGGTATCATACAGCTAGGTCTTTGCTGTACATTTAGATCTTTTCTCAAATAATACCTTTCTGGAGGGGCTTTTGTGATTACTCCATTTTAAATGACATCTTTTGTCTTCTTTCCCTGTTTGATTTTTTTCATCATACTTTTCATTACTTGGCATTATTTACATGTTTATCTATTGTTTATCTTATAATCCATGGATGAAAATGCCAAGAGGGCAATAACTTTGTACTGTTAACTATTGACTCCCCAGCAGCTAGTATGTTGGCTTACATATGTTGTTGTTTGGTGCAGTTGAATTGGCTACAACTCATAGCAACCCTCATAGGGTTTTCAGTGGCTGACTGTTTGGGGATTGCTTGGGGAGTGGATTACCATCTCCTTCTCCCATTTTTGTGGTGGTGGGGATCGAATCCTTAGGGCAGAGCAGCACTGTACCAACTCTGTTAAACCCCAGCCCGCCTCATATGTAGTAGGTTTTAACTTAATACTCTTGTTGAGTGAAAAAATGAGTGGAGTATTTTCTCTTGTCAATATAAATTCATAATTTTAAATCATCATTTAAATAAAAAATAGTGCATCATATAATGTATATGTCAGTTTTAAATCATCATGTAAATAAAAAATAGTGTATTATATATTGAATGTGTCGGTCATATGTATTTCTCTGACTTAAAGATGTATTTTACATTTCTTTTTAGATTTTGATCTTGGCTCCTACAAGAGAAATTGCTGTACAGATACATTCCGTTATAACAGCTATTGGAATAAAAATGGAAGGCTTAGAGTGTCATGTCTTTATTGGAGGGACTCCATTATCACAAGACAAAACCAGACTTAAAAAGTGTCATATTGCAGTTGGGTCTCCTGGTAAGATATCAACACCTGTTGATAGCTGTTGCTCTTAAGGAACTAAACAGTTGTAATGTGACAGCAGAGATATGGGAGTCTTTGATAATCATGGAAATTATTTTGATTAGAAGGCTGTTAGACCAGTTAGATATGATGAACCAGTAGACCACTGAGACATATGACTGGATTCCCAATAGAATTTATGAAATCTTCTGTTTCTATAGATATTTGAGAACACAGTAGCTTCTGAGAAGAGGAGAAATGAGATTACTTTCAGGAAACCCTTCTAAGTAATGGATCAGGAGTTTTCTTTGGCCCTCTCTATGTATCATTTGGTTGTGAATCAATCAGAATTTAGCATTCAGTGCATTTAGCATCAAGTCTTTTAACAGGAATGGTGTTTATTTTCCAACTTATTATTGATGAAAAGTAAGGGAAAAATAGTGGATTTAGGCAAGATCAGAACTTATTATTTCTAATTTGTGGTGTAGTATGTAAATACATTGTGAGAATTAAGTCAGGAAATTCGGTAGTACAACTTGTGAATAAATAAGAGTAAAACATTGGCTGAGATTTGCATAGATTTGGTATATCATAAATCATTCAGTTTTTTTTTTTTTTTCTGGAACTTAGGCAGAATTAAACAACTCATAGAACTTGACTACTTGAATCCTACCAGTGTGCGCCTCTTTATTCTTGATGAAGCAGATAAGCTTTTAGAAGAAGGCAGTTTCCAGGAGCAAATAAAGTAAGAAAATTAAATAACTAACTTGACAATAAAAATGGTGCCCAAAAATATGTATCTAGCTTTACCAGAGATTACTGTGTATTCATTTCCATGGTATATATTTTCTTCTGTTTTGCAGTTGGATTTATTCTTCCTTGCCTGCTAGTAAACAGATGTTGGCAGTATCAGCTACTTACCCTGAATTTTTGGCTAATGCCTTGGCAAGGTATATGAGAGATCCAACTTATGTAAGATTAAATTCCAGTGATCCAAGTCTTATAGGTATGTATGTATTTGGGGTACCTACTTTACTGGTTTTTCCATTACATTCTGGAGCTTTCCCTTGCCTGGTTGGCTATTGCTGCTTCATAGTTGCTATTGCAATGTACCAAATGCATTCATTTTAACTGCTCACTCTTGACTTTTTTGTAGGTTTGAAACAGTATTACAAAGTTGTCACTTCCTACCCTTTGGCCCATAAGATTTTTGAGGAAAAGGCTCAGCATTTACAGGAACTTTTTAGCAGAATTCCATTTAATCAAGCCTTGGTCTTTTCTAATTTGCATAGCAGGTAATGTAACTTAAAAGGTCACCTGGAGTACTTATGGAATGAATAGACATGGGGCAATGTTTGTAGATTATAAACCTTTATGTTATCTTGTTTTTCACAGAGCACAACATTTGGCTGATATCCTTTCTTCTAAAGGCTTTCCTGCTGAATGCATTTCAGGCAAGTTCATCTCTTTCTTTAATTTTTGTTTAATATACTAACTTGAAGCCTCTGAAGTCAGGAGGAAGTTACACAGACTGCCTCTGGCCTTGAATTTGTAATCCCCTTACCTCTGCCTCCCAAGTTGCTGGGATTGCAGGCGTTTACCACCCCGTTTAGCTGCAATTATATTTTTCTAAGAATTAGTTGTTACAGTTCATATGTAAATTTGCAGGTATAATGCTGTATCTGCAGGCATAATCTAGTCACCATATAAAATTGAGTTTTGAATTTCAGATTGATTATCTGAACCATATTTTAAAAGATTCTGTTTTTAGATCTTGACCCAGATTTGCACAGGACAGAATTAACAGTGGTTGGTGTATTTAAAGTGTTAAGAATGGAGGTTATGATTCCTACTTTTTATGCATTGATAAATATGTATTAGCTTAGTTATTTTTTATAGTTTTTTAGTAGTCATTTTTGTAGTTTGTGTACAAATTGGTTTCATTATGACATTTCCATACATGCGTATCATTGTACACTGTTCATGTTCACCCCCATCCCCCATCTTACTTGTTTTGTATGACTTTCTTTTTGGGTCTTTTTAGGTAACATGAATCAGAATCAGCGTCTTGATGCTATGGCTAAATTGAAACAGTTTCATTGCAGAGTCCTCATTTCTACAGATTTGGTAAATTTCCTGTTCAAGTTGGGTGACTATCTTGACATACATTATATTATCAGATGTACATATTTTGTCTATTATTGTACGTGGGTATATTTAACAAGAATACCTGAGATAATTCTCTTTATAATTCTGGGGAAAATGCTTTCTTAAAAATGTTTTTAATATTTTCAGTCTTAATTTTTGAAGTAGCCATTAGGAATTAATTTCCTTTTCATCTGCTCCTAAATATTCTCCTGTTCTTAATTTGGCTCTTGATTATACTAGAAGAATATACTGTATATTGATAACCATCCTATAATTAATGTAAACAAATAATTATTGTTTTCTTCAAGACTTCACGTGGGATTGATGCTGAGAAGGTGAATCTGGTTGTCAATCTAGATGTACCATTGGACTGGGAGACATATATGCATCGGATTGGCAGAGCTGGCCGTTTTGGTAAAGAAAAGAAAAAGTTTGAATGCTTTCTTTAAGGGGAAGAATCTATAATGTAAAAGGTGGACTTGAAATGCCAATTATGGGAAAATGATTTACTATTCTCTATGCTTTAGGTACATTGGGACTGACAGTGACCTACTGTTGCCGGGGAGAAGAAGAAAATATGATGATGAAAATTGCCCAGAAGTGTAATATCAACCTTCTTCCTTTACCAGGTACATTTTTCTGTTTCATTTTGCTGTCATAACAATTACAGTGATGATGTTGTTGTTGTTGTTGTTAGGTGCCATCGAGTCAGTATCCGACTCATAGCGACCCTACGTACAACAGGCAAAACACTACTGTCAGTGCTTCTCTGCTGTTCATGGGGTTTTCAATGGCAGATTGATTTTGGGGAGTGGGTTGCCAGATCCATCTCCCAAGCCTACAGCACGCGGTGTTAATAAAAATAGTAGCTAACACAATGCTAAGGATGTGTTGATGTTAACTCATTTGTTTCTCACTACAATCCTATGAGGTATATACTATTGTTACCCTGTGTTTTGTTGATTAGGACATTTCATCAGCCATTTAGAGAGGTAAAAGTGCTACAGCTGGTAAGTAGCAAGAGAGGATTGCAAGCTAACCATTGGCACATGAGTAATAGAAAATACCCCCTACTATATTAGTTCCATTTTTTAAAGTTACAAGCCTTGCAGTTAGATTTTATTCTTTGATGTAAAGAAGGATATTTTATCTCTTTTAAGTTGCTGTGAAAGTAATTCTTGCCATATTCTCCTTTGTCACCAAGGGGAAGAAACAGTATTTTTTAGTTTGAATATGATTGAAAAATTTGAGTGAAGTGTTTTTGTTTTGATTTTAGTGAATTATTTGTCATGTTGTTTTGAAAATAGTACATTTTTGAAACTATTAATGATCTCTTAAAAAAAAAAAAAAAAAGAAAGCCCAGCTGGCACAGTGACATACATCTGTAACCCAGTGATTCAGGAGGCTGAGGCAGAAAGATTGTATATTAGAAGCCAGAGATAGCCTATGTAACTTAGTAGAACCCTATTTCAAAAAAAGGGAGGGGGATAGGAATGCAGCTCAGTGGTAGAGCACTTGCCTAGCATGCATGAGGCCCTGAGTTCAGCTACCTAGTATTGGGGGTGGGGGAACTAAAAATTTTGAGTGGAATTACAGTTGTTTGATATGCATGTTATATACTATAAAAGTATAAACTAAGTTGTATATAAATGCATATGTGTATACATATGTAAATGTATACATAAATGACTAGAAATTGGGATATGTAGTTATTGTATAAATATAACAGTATTTTTATTGATTTTATATTTAATTTCCTTAGTTATTTTATAAACGTAGGTTAAGCACAGATGTGAGAGTCCTGTGGATTCTAGGAAGTCCTGACTTGGAAATTATATCATCTTTTAGAAATTTTTTTTCCCCAGTAGTTGGGGGTTGAACCTAGGCCCTCACTGCAATCTTTGATGCTTTGCAAGTGCTTGAACGCTGAGCTGCACCGCTGCATACTTTACTTTTTAAAAAATTTTTTTTACTTTGAGATAGGATCTTGCTAAATTATGCAGGCTGCCTCTGGCTTTGTATTTCTATCCTGCTGCCTCCTGAGTAACTGGGAGTACAGACATGTGCCACTGTGCCTGGTGATACAAATCTTTTTAATTACTGTAAGCTTAATGTCCTAATTTGCAAAATATTTTAGAGTAGATGATCTTTAGGTTTTGCATCAATTCTAAAACTTAATTCTTTATAAATATAAATCTGTTGGGGGTGTAAAATGGAAAAAAAAATAAATTGAAAATTGGTAGAAGAGGGTTAAGCCATCTTATAGGATTCAGTATCATGGCATCTAGTGATAAGGATAAAATTTGCCTTTGGATCCTGGAAAATGATACATTTAGATCTTTATGTAATGTTAATAGAACATTGAAATCATGACAGAATGGTAGTCACGTGTACTGGACTGAGATTAGATGTGTATTGGACTGAGAACTTGCATTACGGCAGATTATTCAGATGAGTTCTTGGAGTAGGACCAGGAGGGAAAGTGGTGTGTTATAGCCCCAGGCAAGCAAAAGATATTGTCTTAGTAGGAATCAGAGTTTTAGTCATGCAGTTTGTTGAGCAAAGGATCAAGAGCTTCTACTGAAGAATCCAAACCCGAGGGATTTAATGGGTATACATACATAAATAGCAATAGTAGACAAGTTCTTTATAAAGCAGGGGCTCAGTATATCTTATTTTCCTAAAATGAAAATTGATTACACTTTGGAAGGGTTTCAGTGCACAAGTGGAAGCAAATTGTCACACTGAATGGGATAGGAAATTTAGAGAATCAAAGTCAGCAAATTTTAAAAACATTAGTGGTACTGTAGATCTTTTCACAATCATCTAGCTTTTTTTTCCTGTAGAGGTTTTCTCTCCATTGGTAAGGGTAGTGATTTCTCCCTGTTGGGGTTTAGGGTGGCAGAGTTAGTTAGGTACAGAGTGACAGTTGTAATATTTCTTGTTGATAAACTTTGGGGAGCACAGTCCATTTTCTGGTATCTTGTTTTGCTATTAACAGTAGTGAGATAAAGGAGAAGGGTGTGAGGAAAAGGAAAGAAAAGATGTGAGGGTTGCTATAGGCTTGTACATCACTCAGAGTAAGCTCATTTTGAGAAGGGGTGTGGGAAGCACTGCTTGTGAATATGGGATAGGTCTTATATATTTCCTTTTTTTTTTTTTTTTTTTTTTTTTTTTGCAGTACTTGGGGTTGGACCCAGGGCCTTGCGCTTGCATGCTCTGCAAGTGCTGGACCATTAAGCTGTACCCCCAGCCCATTTTTTACTTTTTGAGACAGGGTCTCACTAAATTACACAGACTGTCTCTGGTCTTGAACTTGCGATCCTCCTGCCTCTGCCTCCTGAGCCGCTGGGATTACAGGCTTGCACCACTGCACCTGGCTGGTCTTATATATTTCCTAAGCAGATTTCTCTATTGCATGATTGCTTGTTCTTTTAAAATACTAATGTATTTATTAAGCTTCTTAGTATATTATATTATTTGCATATTTTGTCCCTTAAACTTATTTGATGGTGGAAAACTTTCTGAAATCATTCAGAAAATGCTTGTCAAGAGTAGCTTGAGAAGCATTTGTTTTATTAATTAATTTATATTGTGGTACCTGGGAGTTGAACCCAGGGCCTCGCACATACATTGCAAATCTTTACCACTGGGCTGCACCCCAAGCTCATTTTTATTTTTATTTTTTTATTTTGAGTTACACAGGCTGCCTCTGGCCTTGAACTCCTGATCTTTTTGCCTCAGCCTCCTGGCTAGGATTATAGGTATGTACCACTGTGCCCAGCTATTTTATACATCTTGATCTAAATAATGTAAAAATTTATGACATTATGGATGTTTTATGTTCCCAGATTTTATATTTTCCAGATATCTGGAGTAAATATGCATAACTTTCAGATTTGAAAAAAAACAGCTTGTAAAAGGTATATGGATGTTTTAAGTGTACAGTATCATTTAATTTACCTCACCTGAATTTTCAACAATGAACGGAAACATTGATCTTTCTGCTACTACTAGGCAGTATGCTAAGTACTAGAAAACAACCTTTTTTTTGTGTGTGTGTGGTACTGGGGTTTGAACCTAGAGCCTCGTGCTTGCATGCTTTATTGTACCATTGTGCTGCACCCTCAGCCCTATTTTTTTTTTTTTTTTTGAGACAGGGTCTCGCTAAGTTACGCAGACTGCCTCTGGTCTCAAACTTGCGATCCTCCTGCCTCTGCCTCCTGAGTCACTGGGATTACAGGCATGCACCACTGCACCCGGCTTGGAAAACAGTTTTTAACCTTTGCTAATTTGGTTTATCAAAATCTTTCTTCCCTACTTTGTGCAAGACAATATGTTTGGCAATCTTAAGAGTATTTAGTTGTGAATTAAGTGACAGTCTTTCACAGTTTTAAAATGAATCATTATATAATAATAATTATATAAACTTGATGTGCTTTATACTTGACTCTTGATTGCTAGAAGTTTGAAGTTAATGTACAGTTCTTTACAGTTAATAACATTTAGATTTTTAAAAAACCTTTGCTTTAAAATTCATGTTTTTAAAAATAAAATGAAGGCCTTTGAAAAAGAAAAAAAAAGAATAGCTTGAAAATTTTAATACTTATTCTTCCTTTTAAATAGATCCTATTCCTCCTGGTCTGATGGAAGAATGTTTGGATTGGGATGTGGAAGTTAAAGCTGCTGTGCATACATATGGCTTAGCAAGTGTACCCACCCAACCCTCAAAAAAGCAAATTCAAAAAATAGAGAGAGCCTTTCAAACTCATAAAGCCCATGGTAACCATGTGACTTCCTCTAGAACTACTTCTGTATCTGCAGTATCAGTCAAATCAAAACATAATATGAAACAAAAGCTTCCGGTGAAAAGCCACTCTGAGTGTGGAATCATAAAAAAAGGAACATCACCAAAAGGGCCAGAGTGTGCCATACAATCAGAAGAACAAATGAAGAATTCTGTTCAGACCCTTGTTGAGAACTCTACTAGCAGTCAGCACCAGGTCAAAGAAACTTTATCTGGATCACTCCCCAAAATTCCTTGCCTGTCTTCTTTTAAAATCCATCAGCCATGCACTTTGACTTTTGCAGAGCTAGTTGAGGACTATGAACACTATATTAAAGAGGGATTAGAGAAACCTGTAGAAATTATTAGGCACTACACAGGTCCTGGGGATCAGACTGGGAATCCTCAAAATGGTTTTGTGAGAAATAGAGTTTCTGAAGATACAGTACAGTTGTTGGCAGGTAGTAGCCAATCTGGAGACTCAGAAAGTGATAGTGATTCTTACAGCTCAAGGACTTCTTCCCAGAGCAAAGGTAATAAGTCATACTTGGAAGGCTCTTCTGATACTCAGATAAAAGACTCTGAATCTACTCCTATGGATGGCCATATCTCTTTGGAACAACCTCCGGATGGAAGTGACATGCCTACTCTAGAGGAATATCAAGAATCACCTGAAATCCAGATAAAGGCAAGACATAAAGAGGGGGCTAATCAAAGATCTAAGCAAAGCCGGAGAAACCTACCCAGGCGCTCTTCCTGTCGATTACAGACAGAACTCCAGGAGGATGGTTGGTACGAATGTCACAGGGAAACAAATCTGAGTTTTTCTGATACCTACCAGGATTATGAGGAGTACTGGAGAGCTTATTACAGAGCATGGCAAGAATATTATGCTGCTGCTTCTCAGTCATACTATTGGAATGCTCAGAGACATCCAAGTTGGATAGCTGCTTATCATATGAATACAGTTTATCTACAAGAAATGATGCATGGTAATCAGTAATTATAGGGTATACCTGAGACCATCGGTGCTTTCAACAAACAATTGATAGTTGGATAACCATTCTTCTTCACCTAGAGTAGTGTGGCAGCCACATAATGACATTTTTAGTAACTTGAAGAGACTTGAGGCTTTCCACTGGGATACATCTATTTTTAGATTATTTTGACTTGGTCCAGGTATTTTCTTTTTTTCTTTAATTTTTTTTTCTTTTTAAGAAATTTCATCAGATTCTCAAGAGAATTTTTGGGACATAGAGCTAAAGACCCTAACATGCCATTTTCTGGAAGCTGTTCTTAAACATTTAGAAAGATGACATATATACCACTGTTTACTTAAAAAAAAATAAACAGTTAAGATTTGAAAGTAATGTCAGTTTAAATTGTGGCATTCTTTACAAAAGGATTAGGCTGCACTTCCATGCTTGTACATTTTTGTGGAAATTTATAGCATAATAGATTTTCTTAGGTTTAAGCAGGAAGGAACATTTAAAGATAGCTTTAGATTTTCCAAAAGGTACTTGATTTGATGTTATTTATTTCCAGTAAAAAATCTCTTTCCAGTAAAAACAAATTTAGCTAAATGTTTTGACATGTTTATTCTTTTTAATGGTTTTTCTTGAGATTATGAAAGCTGTCCATATTTTTACTCTGTATTAAATAGGTAAGGTTCATCAATGACTGTCTTATTTATGTTGCTCATGTAGAGGAGCAACCATTAATCTTTCCTGGTTCTTAATTCTTTTATGAATCTGATAAAAGCTGTAAGCTGATCCCAGAAAAATTTTTGTTCCATAAACGCAAAATTGTGAATGGAATTTCCATGTGTTCATAGACCTTTTGAGTTCATAGACTCTCTGAAATGCATCTGTGGAACCCAGGTAAAGAACTTACCAATTCTGCTAGTAGGCTGAGAGAAAGTTCTGGCTCTTAGTGTTTAGTTTTACATGGAAGTTGGAGTTCATTCTGTTCACTCTTATAATAGTATATCCTAATTTTGTCTCTTCTAGAAAATTTTCCCCAGTTTCTACCTCTAATGCTAGGGTCTATTGGGAGTTGTCATTTCTCTGAGATGGTCCATCTATAAATTATGATTTAGAAAAGTGTAATTGAAAATTATATTATATGCTTTGCTTCTTTCTCTGGCAGTCCTTTTCTCCCTAAATTTTTAGTTCTCAGATCTTTCTATGAACTGGATTTTGGTGAGAGAACCCCAGAAATTTATTCCCTTTTTTTTTTTTTTTTTTTTTTTTTTTTGGTACTGGGCAGTTTAACCCAGTCTTACGCAAGTGCTCTACCACTGAGCTGCACCCCTAGCCCATTTTTTACTTTTTATTTTGAGTCAAGGTCTTGCTAAGTTACGCAGGCTCTCTCTGGCATTGAACTTGCAATCCTCCTGCCTCCATCTCCTGAGTCGCTGAGATTATAGGCATGCGCCAACATGCCTGAGTTTTTGGTTGTTTTTTTTTTGAGACAAGGTTTCATGGTGTAACCCATGCTGGCCTGGAACTCAGCATGTATGCCAGGCTGGCCTTAAAGTCATATCAATCCTCCTGCCTCAGCCTCATGAGTGCTAGGATTACAGGTGTCCACCACCATGCCCAGTCTTTATTCACTTTTTAGAAGGAAAGCTCTTTCCTGTGTACATATTTGTCTAAGAAATATAAACACTTTCCTAGGACTGTTGGAAATACTCAAGTCCATTGTCATTGACTTTGCAACATCGGTGGGGACACAATCTTACACTGTTTAACTTGGATTCCTATAATTTGGAATAGTCAGTGGCTGGTCTTATATGTATCAGTAGAATACATGTGTTGCCAAGTTGAAATAATAAACACTGTAGGTAGCAAATCTATGATTAGGTCCAGTATGTCATGGGGTTTAGCTCAGTTGGTAGAGTGTCACTCTGCGGTCTCTGAGGCTCTGGGTTTGATCCCCAGCACTGCAAAAATGGGAGAAGAATGTGGTAATCCACTCCTGAAGCAATCCCTAAACAATCAGCCATTGAAAACCTTATGAAGGTCACTATGAATCAGACCCAACTCAACAGCACTTAACGACAACGTTGCTATATAATTGAACCCATTGCACCACAATACAGCCAGGTGTGCAGTTTGTTGTTGGTAGGGGATTTTAATTAGGATACTGCTGCATCTTAATTAGAGATGAGGTTAACCCATGAGTCTTGAAATTAATTGGATTCTTTCTTTAGGTTTGTCTTATTTTGTGCTTGCTTTTTCTTATCTGTAGAAAAATAAGATGGAGGTGAGCATTTGCATATTGTCTGAAAATACTAATTGCTTCAATTTCCATAAGCATTTACCTCTTCTCAAATAAGAGGTAGTAACAGTGGTAGAAATGGAAGGTATCTGCTACTATTTATCTTTGTGTGGGAAAGGCTTTTTTGTTTGGACTTGTCAGTCTAGGTACATGTGCATATGTTAGGAAACAGGTAAGTTTAACAGAAGTTCACTTGAGAACTTGTCATAAAAAGCATACTTGTTCTGGTTGAGACTCTTCTATTAATACTAGTCATTTAACCTTTCGCAGGATCTACTTTAATCATCAATAAAATTAGGTATTGGACTAGAAGATTTTTAGGGTTCCTTCTAGCTCTAAGATTTGTTATATAACTCATACTGGAGAGAAAATACTGTCTAATTAGTGAAAAGGATAATCGAGCGTATATATAATTGTTGTTGTTTTTAGGTGCCGTTGAGTCGGTATCCAACTCATAGCGACCCTATATACAATAGGTAAATCACTATTGTCAGTGCTTCTCTGCTATTCATAGGGTTTTCAATGGTGGGTTGATTTTTGGGAGTGAGTTGCCAGGTCCTTCTCCTAAACCTACAGCATCTGGTGTTTCCAGTAATAGGTCTCCCATCTAAGTACTAACCAGGTCCGTCCCTGCTTAGCTTCCGAGATCTAATGGGATCAGAAGCCACAGTGCTATGGCTGCAGGCAGTGTGTGTGTGTATATATATATATGTATGTATGTATTTATATATGTATATATATTTATATATACATACATATGCATATATATATATATATACACATATATGTGTGTGTATATATAGAGAGGGAGAGAGCGAGAGATAAGGGGGGGGGAGAGAGAGGGACCAAGAGTGTGGCTTTATTGGATAAGAGCCGATTATAAGTTGGTTAAATGAATTTTCAAGTACTTTTCAATCAGTACACTTACTGTTAACTATTCACGATAAACTTTAACTTGAATTAGACTTTCACTAATAATATGTAGAGAGATCTTTGGGAAACTTGCTCCTTTGTATAATTCTAACAATACAAATTATCTTGAGTAGTTAAAATTAATATTTTCTAAGTTTAGTAAGCTCTTAAAAACATGATTTAAAGGTAAACTTCAGCCTCAGAATACTAAAAATAATTGAACATGAACTATAATATTTGTGGATCAGCCTCTGAGAGAAAGGAATCATTTGAAAGTTTTTTCTCCCCTTAAACATAAATAAATCTGTGTGAATCTTTAAAAATATTTTGATAGTTATAACTGACACTGGAACTCTATCACAGGGTTATTCTCTTGTTCTGGCAGAATGTGTTTATCATTTTGTACCTCTGAACAGCATATATGTCCTACTTGACATTTAGTGCTTTTTAATGAAAAAGGGATTGTTCAGTGCACACCTGGTTCCCAGTTACTTTCCAACCAGATAATTTGAGGTTTGTATCTTTAGTGACACCTAGTGGGTGAAAAGGATGTGAGCGTTAGTGATTAAAATGATTTTCACAGCTGACTTCTAGAACCTTAAGATACTCATGTATTTGCCTTGTTCTATTTCTCTTACCATTTTCATTGATTGGGATTTTGAGATCATAGAGAAATTAAATGGAATCACATTTTTATTGCTGTATGATGAAACATAAAAATGCCTGCTTATCTCAGTACCTAAATCAGAATTATTAAGGTTAGAGCAGATGTTCAAAGTATCTAATCCAATCTTGTCATTTTTAAGATGTGGAAACAAACTGAAGGGAGGAGAAAATGACTGATGGGAAGTCATACAAATTACAGAACCTAAATTTGAACCTCTTATCACCTAAGCATTCTATTCTACCCTCACAGCATTTAATTTTGAGTTTTTTTAAAAACTCAATATAAGTAAATATACGTAGCCACAACAGAACCAGTACAGATACATAAAGGCAGATTTTTTTTTCCAGTAATACAAGATGAGTCCTCAAAAGAGCTGTTGACAAATTCACTTATTAAATGTTTATCTTTTAGACAGTGAACATCAATAACTACATCATACAGGTAGGCAAGAAAGTACAGGAAGTCACGGAAGAGTTGCTTACATTCAGGGAGGTGGGTGGTTCAGACTAGGCCTTTTACACACCTTTCTAAGATTGTGTTAACCCAAGGTAGCAAGGTAGAAATCTTCATTCACACTGTCCTTGTTTCCTGGTATATGATAGTACTTTTGGAAGAGAAGAATTAGTATTAAAAGAAACTATTCATAATCTTTTTAAAGTTTGTGGCACATAGTTTGTTTAATCCAGATTGGATACATCAGGTACAGCAGTGGCACACGACTCAATACTGTAAATGATATACATGTTTTAACATATGCACTACAGTTTCAAAAGATGACAAGAAACTTAAGGGGTTTTTTTTCCATAGAAAGTTTTCACGTTTATCTTCCTGCAGTTTTGTACAGTTTATTTCTTCTTTGCCATTGTGATGTTGATAAGCAAAGCTCGTAATACGAAAATAGAAAAGAACACATTTGATGTTTTTCATGATAACATTAATGGGAGAATGTGACTGCTAAGGAAAACATACTGGAATGTCTGATTATCAAAAATATACCATCCCTCCCACCTCCCAGATTTGTAAAATAGTCCATTGGTCCAAGGTGTCCTCCAGGACTTGGGTCAGTGCTCTACACTGTTTAGAGTGACATTAGCCAGTGTAGTTAAGTAACCTGCTAAGATAAATGTCATTCCTACATTTGATGAAAAAAACACAGAACATCCTGAATAGAAAACAAGACTCATAAAGAACCCCTTTAAAAAGTTTTCATTTTTTAATAGCCACTTTTTCTTAGTACTAATAGTGTTCTTCATGATGTTTGTTGGGCTCCAAGTGCCATGGGTCATGGCAATGTTTTTCCTTCAGTCATTTTACAGCCTTTCAAATAATGGGAATTTATTAGGAAATCAGAGAAGAAAAATAAGTTTCTCAGGTAATAGTTCTCACAGTTACCATGCCAACTAGTATAGAAGGAGAACTAATATTGCCTTAAATTAACAGCATTGGGATCCTTCTGCCTCATAGTTACCTGGTAATTGAAGTGCAGGAATCTGGATGACTAGAATCCATTAATAAACCTAGTATTAGCTTAATTTCAGACACTACTGCTGAGAAATAAAGGAAAATAATCTAGGTTTATAATGCTTCCATGTATACTTTCCCTATCTACATTCTAACTAGGAAATGACATGATCCTGAACTGCAGGGGAAAACTGGATAAAGTCCTCAGCATATCCATGTGTGTTGACTTTGTGTGTGTCAATCATGGATCAGCATTAACTGTCCACTTTAACTTCTGTTCAAATTCCGTGGTTGTATACTAATGTGTTCAATTGTCACTGAGAATATCTATTGGTCTTTTGAAAGGGGTTCTGTACAGTTAGTCCTGAGCTTGATGCTAGTTAGCAAATACAGAATGAGGGAGAAATAATGCAGTTTGCTTCTGGAGGTCCTGGTTCTTCAACGTGGTTCTGAATGGAATGTTTCCTCCCCCTAATCATCACCCTTGCATCTAGATTTTAAAATTATAAGCAAGCCTTACAGCAACGGTGCATGATGTAGAGGAAAACTCCCAGGTCACAAAGTCTAAGTCCTGGACTGAATCATCATTCTGCCACTAACTTGCCATGGAAACTTGGACAAGTCACTCTGCTTCTTTGTGTCTGTTTCTTCCCTCTGAATCAAAGATTTGCTTACATGACCTAATACAATCAGAGATTGTAGTAAGAGTCAAATGGCAAAGTGTGCTTTGCACTGTCACTGTCCTAGCCTTCTTTTCTTCATTGGGAATAGATAGCATTTGACTGAAAAAAACTTGACTATTCACTTGTTCACCTGTTCGTGACAGAATTAAGAGTCAATAGCTGGTGCTACCCAAACAAATATAGTTTGTTTTAAGTATAGTCAGGTGATTTCCAAGGGCTGTGTTTAAGTAGTATTGACATTTACATAAGTCTATGTTTCTAATTATTGCATGGAGTCTTTGATGGTTTTTTTCCAGCACATTAACTCTGATGAGCATTGAGTGTGATAGAAAAACCATTAGAGTAATAGCCAAGGGACTTGTGTTCTGGTCCAAGCTGTGTCTTCAAATGAATGCATGACTTTGAACAAGTCACTTAATTTCTCTAGGCCTCAGCTCCTATACTGTAAAGTGAATTAGATATTTTTTACTCTCTTTTAGATCTGGTATAGTCAGTACTGTATTTTCCAAGTTTCTTTTTATTTGATATTTGAATGTAGTCCATTAGGTACCCCCCTAAACACACATACACACCCATTGCTGAGGGGGACTAAATGGGAGCAGTGGCTTTGGGGACCTTCTATTTTGAGAAGATAGGTCAGGAGCTATGTAGCTCAAGAGTCATTGCACCAGAAAGCTATTGGTCCCTAGAAAATTCTGATATCCTGGTTCTTCAGTCATAACCCAATGAGTTAGACTTATTAAACTGATTTAGCACACTTGTAGACCTGTGTTTACTTAGAAATCCCCTTTAGCAGTATCATCTGGCTGTGAGTCATTTTCTGTGGTTTATATCTTTTGGACCAGAGGTGAGCAAGCTCTCTGATCCCTGGCTATGGCTACAATGGTAGATGGAGGTGAAGGGAATGGTCTAATGGTCTTTTACGACATTGCTTGATGTGGGTTTTAGAAATGAAGCAACACGAAACATTCAGTTCACAATGGTCAATATGAAAACATGGGAAATTGGGGCAGAAAATAATTTTTAAATGTATTACTTTCATGACAACCACTAATATGCTCTGTTGGTGCACTGACAAAGTGACATGATGCTTGGTTGAATCAGTCGTTATTCTAACTCCCTAATGACCTGTTCTTAAAGCACAGGCAGTTTGTATATGTATGCAACACTGTTCTTATTTACCTGTCACCCTTTCCCCACTCAGTTCTTGGGATAAGTTACTTATATTCCTTTTTCCCATTACCCAATTTTTCAAGTGAAAGATCCTTTTCTAGGCCTCTGCCTGCCCCTAAATGATGTCCAGGTTGGCCCCTGATGAGATGTGTGTATGAAGTGAATGGATTTAAGTATTTACTCTTGGATGTGTTTAAGTTGATTGTGTTTGTGTGCATACCTATGCAGTCCTCTGTAGTTTTATGTAATGCTTTTCTGTTCTCTGTAGTTGTATATAATGCTTTTCTGCTTTCTTAGACCAAAGCCCAGAGGGGAGGAACCACCCCATTCCTATAAGGGAAAATCCTTGAGGCCAGACCCAGAGGAAGGACTGCCAATGGTCAATGCGGATAAGTACAAGGAGATAAAGACAGAAAGAAGGCTCCCTCTCCTTTGTCCTGCCCACTCTCTGGTTAAGTGCCACCTCAAAACCCTTTGACCTCCTCTGCCTACATGGTCTTCAGTCTAGTACCATAAGGAAGCCCACTTAGGATGTTTGTATGTTCCTGGCTAGTAGAACTCATACAGACACTGTTGTGGGCAGTGAAGTTATTTGGCCTACAAATAGCTACCCACTAAACTATAGAATGGATCAGAAGCTCCTGAAGTGCTCATGTATGTCAGAGCCCAGGCTGCAGAGACTATTATAGAGTAGTTGGGACTGGTGTGGGCAGGAAAGGGCTTGTCACTAGCCTTGAGGCCTACCTGTTCTGCTAGAAATGTTGAAAATGATTAGGGAAATTCCAGAAATACTGTTCCCAGCCCCACCACAGTGCAAATACTTGAATAGAAATTCTGTGCACATTCTCAGAAGTAATCCGCTCCCTTACTTGAATGGAAGTGATCAGGTTCTCCCACATTTCAGCTATCTTCAGAGATCAGGCCTGAAGATGTTCAGACCTCAAGGCATCTTTCAGATCAGGTAAGAATCGTTTAGAATCTCTTGCTTGCTTCCATGCTTTGAAATGTCCTTCGTGAGGCCCACAGGATTAACCTTCCACAGCCTCCGTGTGGGAACTGCTTCTGGTGGGAGATAGGTCGAAGACTCTTGGTCCCACACTGCTTTCCTCTCTGCAAGGAACTGCCATTTTGGGCCTTTTGGCAGTTCTGCATGCACTTTATGGTGGATCCTGAAAGAAGGGTCCATCCACAGGTAGATGCCATAGGGGCCTTCTGCAGGTACGAGCCTGGGTTCTTCTGTCCTCTGGTGCATGCCACACATCACTGATTTTCAGGAGTTGCTATGTTCCTTTTTCAAGAACCCAGTAAGATAAATTTGACAATTCCCTGTCTTCCCCATAAACTGAAACTGAAAACATCAGTGGTTTCCTAACACAGGGGAAGTACCTTTGTTTATAAGGCAGACCTACTTCACCCCTAAATTCTACCCATTTTTGCCTCATTCTTCCTCTGCATTGGCATTCACTGAGACGTTAAACTCCCAGGCACAAGTCTATAGTATGTGGCAGTGACAGAGAAGGCTTTCCTAGCATGTCTCAGGATCACTGGATCTATGTAGAGACAGATAGGTGAACACAGAGAGAAACAGCCAGGGGGAAGCAAAGAGGTACAGAGACAAAGGAGACAGGGACAGACAGCATAAAGGTTGCTGTGTGGTCGCTTGGCAGCTCTGTGCAGGTCACCTGGGAAAAGGGCTCAGGCTCAGTTGACCTCACTCACCTGGGGGAAATGGAGAGAGAACTCAGCAATAACTGACTTTGAGCCTAAAAGCTTTACTATAAAAGGAGGGGGAAAAGAAAACCCAAGAAACCCCCCCAAAAGAACCAACCTCACAAAATGCATTGTTTTGGTTTACAGGTATTGGGTCCATGGAGAAAAACATTTCACAAAAATCCATTGGTGTTTATGTTTTCCACCTTTTCCCATGAATAAATATTATCCATTAAAAGCCTTGAAAAAGGTGCTTTAAATACACAGTGTTATTTTCTTCCTGTTTTGCATGTGACGACTCGGCCTCTGGGCTGCTCTTGGTCTTGTATTTTCCTCACTGGCGTCTCCAGAAACAATTATTTGGTCTGAGACTCCCCCTCCAGGCCCTGTCCTGGCAGGCAGCCTATACCCCCCACCAGCCCATCCCTTACCCACCACCTCCCCCTTCCTCCGGCCCCAGCGAGATGCAGTATCACGGGGCTGTGTCCATGCCAGCAGCAGGAACCTCAGGTACCCTTGCTGCCTCTTTTTCCTTCTAGGCACAAGTCTCAGTGCTAGGGGTGCAATGGGACAGGCAGAAATAGTGGGGAAAGGGGAGGGAGTGGTCCCAGTGGCCACCCACAAACATGCCAGCCCCCTTCACTCCCCACTACCCACTCTGGCCCTCTGTCCAGTGGTTTTACAAGGCAGAGACCTTGACAACGTTGCTGGCTATGGAAGGAATGTTCGTGTTGGGACCTGGGCTGGTAGGGGGTGGCCGACTTTCCCCCTCTGGGGTTAGCGCTGGGGGAGTAGGGATGCTGATGATGGCTGTGGTGATCTGGGATGTTTTGCAGTTTGGTCTCAGTCCGTCGTCTGCTTTCAGATTAAGGCTGGAGCGACTGGGATAGAAAAGAATGAATTGATAATAGGTCCTGCTTGCTAGGATCCCAAAGTTTCCATGACTCTCCTCCCCACCCTTATCTTTCATGATCATAAGAACTAGCAGGAGACTTTGTGGTCCTCTATCTCTGCCTTTGTTAGCCAGTTTATAATTATCCATTCTAATTCTTTTTCTTCTTTATTTCTTTAATATTGGAAGGCTGAACCCAGGGCCTCACCCATGCTAGGCAAATATGCTATCACTAAGGTGTATACCCCTAGCCCCCTTTTTAAAATGTTTTATTTGGAGATAGGATCTCTCCAAGTTGTGCAGGCTGCCTCTGGCCTTGAACTTGCAGTCCTTCTATCTCAGCATCCCATGGTACTTGGCATTAATTATTCAACTGTTAACAATTGCAAAGTCATGTAGACTAGGCATTGGAATTCAAATGTTTCCCCTCAGTGGTTGTTTACCTATCATTTATGACATCTGACTTTTGTTTTCCCTTACTTCTCTGTGACTTGTGGAGGTTTGGGGAAGTGGCTTAAATATAAACCGAAGGGAAGGGAAAGTCAGTCTGTGATTCAAAGTCACCCTGGGATAAACCATCTATAACATAACTGCTAAGATTATTTCCTTAAGACAATGATCAGTCCATTCTTTGCTCTGAGGCAAGTCATTTTTGGATTTTTTTTTTTTTTTTTTTTTTTTTTTTTTTTTTTTTTTTTTTTTTTTTTTTTTTTTTTTTTTTTTTTTTTTTTTTTTTTTTTTTTTTTTTTTTTTTTTTTTTTTTTTTTTTTTTTTTTTTTTTTTTTTTTTTTTTTTTTTT